>JANHGB010004933.1:0-11710 GCA_026283785.1 Coracopsis vasa
TATGCTTGTAGCTTGTTGGGGTTTTCTAATCCAGCAGCCTGATTTTTACTTTTTCTCTAAACTATCCAACTAACCTATAGGCACGTTCTTGCTTTCCCTTTTCACTCTTTGCTTGGTACATCTCTTCTATTGTTCTGCTTTCTCTTTTCTTTATATTGCTCATTTGGATCAAAGGATACAGGAAATAAAAATCTTGTTAGTTTTCAACGGTCCACACAGCAGTAGCTAATTGGTTTCCAATCAAGCCCAGGCTGTCTTTGATCTCCAAAGCCCTTGCAAAGAACATTATGCTAAGACACAAGCATATGTGTTCAGTAGCACTACCAGGAGATCTCATCTTTAAAGTCTACAATTACCTGTGCAGAAGCACTTATAAAGATGAGAGGTTCTGATAACAATGCTGTGATTTTACACCATCTTCCATTAAACTTGCATTAATGGGATGTAACTACACCCTTCTGAAGAGATACCTTCACTAATATTTCTCTCATGCTGAAGCAGCAGAGGTGGTGGACTGTGCAGCAGCATCAGGCACAAAGACCAGCTTCTTCCAGCTCCTTAGACCTCAGTTCAGCCACACAACCATCCTTCCTTGCTGAAGATTGCTGCCTTTTCCCGTTCTTCTTTACGAAGCCAGATAGAAATTTGCTGCCCATTCCCATTTCCAGGCAGCAGTTTATAACCTTTGGCTGTGCTGGTTGAACTTTTTCATTTTGCAATGATCAGTGGAATGTTCTTGTTTATATATATCTTTCAACAAGAACTAAACATGATACAAACTTCTTTGAAGCAGCTTTGCCACCAGAAGAATCATAATGTGAAAGAATACCCTTGTTCATCTTTGCAAGCAGTTAATCTACTCTGTCACTTCGAACCTTAATGCCCTTCACTTTACCTCACTTTATTCACTAAACATCCTTCTCTTCTTTCCTCTTCTCTTCAGTGCCTAAAGCCACTGAAACATGTGGGCAGTGTTGGTCTCTTCTCCCAACTAAGAACTGATAGGACAAGAGGAAATGGCCTCAAGCTGCACCAGTGGAGGTTTAGATTGGATATTAGGAAGAACTTCTTCACTGAAAGAGTAGCCAGGCATTGGAACAGGCTGCCCAGGGCAGTGGTGGGGTCACTGTCCCTGGAGGTATTTAAAAGATGTGTAAATGTGTCACTTAGGGACATGGTTTGGTGGTGGACTTGGCAGTGCTGGGTTTATGGTTGGACTTGATGATCTTAAAGATCTTTTCCAACCTAAATGATTCTATGATTCTGTATGAAAAAGCAAAGTGTGTTCATGCTACAAAAACGTGAGATAGAGTGAAATTAATGAAATCTTGGGTTTGTAGGAATCTCTTCCTTCTGTTCCTTTTCCCTTCTCCTTTTCCTTTCTCTTTTTCCTTTTCTCTTTTTCTTTTCTCTTCCTCTTCTTCTTTCTCTTTCTCTCCATGCCATAGCTGGCCAGAAACCACAGGACAGTTTTTCATGTATCAGGACAGAATTACCTTGTGCAATCTGGTGAGGCAGAGCACAGGAGAAGCACAGGTTTATGCCTATGTGTGCATACCAAAATCTGTAAGTGATTCTGGTTCTTTAAGTGAACAGTATACATTCATTTAGCTTAAAATAGGACTCCTGTCAAGCTCCTACCCTAAAGCAACTACCATTGCCACTGTCAAAATCACTCTCTGTGGTTCTGAATAGGTTTCTTAATGAAAGAGCAACATTAGCTCTTTAGAACATTTCGTCCCCGAAGGATGCAGCAGCAACAGCCGCTGAATGATTTCTGTCTCAGACCTGCTTATAAATGGTGGGAAACATAATGGTTTAAAACATGAGTATCAGCTCACTGGAAATGCTTTGTAACAGTGATTCAGGGAACCAAGAAAAAGATGGATACTAAGAATGGTACCCACTGATGAGTGCTTTGTTTCCCACATCCACACTGACCCCCTTAAGAATAGCTATGGTGTGGGGATGTCATTATTGAAACAATGCAATAACCAGGGAATTAAATGGTTTGGGAATGTCCTGGGTTCAGCTGTAACAGTTATTTTATTCTCCTTTCTAGTAGCTGGTACATTGCTTCCATTCTCCTTCCCATCCTGCCCGGAGAGGAGAGAACAGGCTGTGTGGTGCTGACTTACCAGCTGAGCTTAAACCACGACAGGGATGCAATCCAAAGACAAATGTGTTCTGATAAAATGCAGTTTTAATGTGTGCTGGTTGCTGGATTCAGTAATGACGAGCATCCGCATGAAATCCTGTGCTTCTATTTTCGCAGTCTGGTCATACCCACTGTCACAGGAGTCATTTTTTATTCTAGTTAAACCTGGAGGCAGTAGCAGAGTAGAATTTGACTTGAGATGTCTAGATTGAAACCAAAGAAAAACAGCTTTTGTTATAAAATGCTTGGTTGGACACAGGACTCAGGTGTTCTTTTGCAGCTGTACTTGGCTAAAGTCTCCAATATCAGGGCTTCAGCATCATTTAAATGTTGAAGAATGGTATTTACCAACAGCCTCGTGCATATCCCCAGTCCTGGTTCCAGGCAGATTTTAGATCAAATGTCACTGTTCTTATGCAGGAACACCCCTCAAGCAGCTTTTCCACAGCATGGAGGGCATCAGGATCAAACCCACCAACAAAACAGATGACATTTCTCATCAGAAGATAGAAGCATCTGTCCCTGCTCTGTTAGAATCTTCTCCCTGGTAGCAGGAGAGTGAATGTTTCCTGGTGTGTTTGAACCTCTTGCTTTTCTTTTTTCAGTTCTAACACGTGTTTGTTACTGTTATGCCCCCAAATTTGTTTATAGGCAAAGAGGAAACACACGTTATATATGAAGCCAAGACTTTGCTGTAAGTGTATATTTGCAGTCTGCTCCAAGAGCCATTATCAGCCCAGTTCTAATTATTACAGGAAGAAGCAGCTTTGTCCAGGCACAAACATTTTCAGTGCTAATAATAAACCAGTTAAAATCACTCCTCCTGTCTTCTGCCCCATTTCCTGTAGCATGGCCCCTTCCCCTACTTGTGCTCTGGGGCGGGTGCTGGCATTCTAGTGGTAGTGCTACTGCAGCAGCAGTCTTTGGCCTGGAGGACTATGACGTTCATGCTGGTAGTTCTCTCTTTCTTGCTCTAAGATCCACTGGGGCTCATTTTAATGTGTTTTCTAACCTGTTTTACACCTTTCCTCTTTCTTTATTGTTCTTCATCACATCTGAATTTGCTCTGTACATCTTTTAAATCTGCTAGATACTATTTCTATACTATTTTATACAGTTTTGTCCAGCTCCAGCTCCACATTTCTTTAACTGACTGTGGGTGACTTCATCGCTGTGGGGTCTCCAGTGCCCCATCTCTTCTCACTCCATGCCTTTATTCCTCTGCTTATCATACCAGACCCATCTTTCTCTATACTGCACGAGTAGAGTGTGGAACTACAGCAGCACCATTGCAATGGTAAGCAAAGTAAAAGAATTTAGATACAGTCACCTGGTCAGAAGAAAAATTGCTGTAACAGCTCAATTGAATTGAGACAAAGCTGCAGGCGGGTCAATAAATGTTCAGACAAAGAAAATCTGATGCCCCTTAGACCTGAGGCCTTGCAAACTCAGCACATAACCTGTGGCCTGCCACTAGCAATGGCAATGTAACAGGGTTACATGGCTGCATTATTATTCTATTCTAAAGTTTCTCATTGTCTTTCAGTCCAACTCAGACAAAGCTAATGCCCACCACCAAAGGTAGGAGCTGCAGGTGTGGGGGTCAGTACAACACTAGGAGTTGGCTGTTGATGAATGCCTTAATGAAAAACAACTTGTTAAATAGTACATGAGGGATTGGTGCCTCCTTGGCTGTATTCATAGAATTTCATAGAGCCTCCGGAATAAGTGGTACTGAATTAATATAAAGCTATAAATAGGTTAATCAGGTGGAATGTGCAGCTGCTAAAATAGTTGAGTTACACAATTACACTGACCTTGGCTCATAATGGTGCAAGTTTTCTTCATCAAATTTCAGTTTCAACCTGGAGAAGATCTTTATCTGGCATCTGGGTCAGCGTCCTCTTGAAGTCCATGCTTTGCCACTGAAGTAGCAAACAACAGGGCCAACGTTAGAGCAATTTCATAGGGACTCCTGATAATTGCTCATGTACCTGCTGAGCATATCATAGAATCCCAGACTGGTTTGGTTTGGAAGGCACCTTAAAGCTCATCCAGTTCCACCCCCCTGCCATGGTCAGGGACACCTTCCACTAGACAAGGTTGCTCCAAGCCCTGTCCAACCTGACCTTGAGCACTGCCAGGGATGTGGCTTAAAATGTTTCTGTAAAAAACTGAGTCAAGACTAAGGCGTCAGGTCCCTTCCATCAAAGAGTTTAATACTTGAAGAGCTGAAAAGATGAATTGCACCTCTGCAGCTTGTACTTAAAAAAGTTAAATGAAGTCTATATATGTGATTCCCCTGTGACAGCTTCCTCTATTAATAGACTCATCCAGCTGTCACATGGAGCAAAAAGCATATTAGTCACTTGAAACCACAAACCCATCAAAATAGCTCAGATTACTCAGCACCACCTCAGTGTGTAGATAGTAGCAACCTACTTAACAATAACTAAACAACTAGCAGGACAAGATGCAGTGATCTGGGGTAAAAAGCAGGATGATCATTGAAATGGCACCAACTGCTGCAATTTCTGTCTGGAATAGCATCACGTTATTTACAGTTCCCACACCTTTGCTTCTTTCTGAAACAAGTAGTGGTTTACAGGATAAGTATATATACCATAATCCCAAACTATCCATCACAATGTACTTCCACTTTCTATCCCAGAAGTAAAAAGTAGAAACTTTTCATGCTGCAGGTTTCTCCTCTTAGTCAAAACCAGCCAGAACGCTCCCTGTCAGCATTGCACTTGAGAGACAGAAACTGAAGCTGCGGTGCTGTCCCACTGGTTGAACAGATCACAGTTAATGATGTCAAGGCATTTATTTCTTCATTATTCTTTCTTGGTTGATATTTAGAAACAAAAAGGCAACCCTAGTTGAGGAACCTGGTCATTAGAATCATATTAGTAGAGCAGATTGACATTTGGAATTAATTGTAAAACGGGCAAAGGGTTTGTGCTCATTCTTGATCTTTTTGAACATAAAATGAAGGACTGATAAATTGAGTTTCCTGCATATTTGTCATCTTGGAAGCATCAAGGTTTATTGTGATTTGTTGGTTGATATCAAACCAGCTCTTTATTTAATGACCCAAGCGGAGATCATGGCTCCAGAGAAGCAGACATTTAATATATGTGGTGTGAAACTGCTCACACAATTTTGATGCATGATTTACCCAGTTCCTTTCCCTAAATTTCAGCAAGAAGTCAAGGAGCAGCAGAATTCTAAGCTGTTAATATAAGGTCTTATTCACCACTAGCAAAGCTGTTCTCTGGTGTAGGGCTATGAGGTTAATACTTCACTTATCACTGGCTTAAACGTGGATCTTACACGATCCTGACAAGTTTTTGCCTGTGTAAGCAAGGCCAAGAGATTTGGGTGACTGAATATTGAGCACAAATTCTTCTGCCTTTGGTTCCTTAGGAATTTGTGTTTGATTATTTGACCAAAGAAGCACCAGCAAAACAATACATTCTGGAGCATTTGGAAATATGAAATACATGAAATACATATTTCATAACGATGATGTATATTATATAAATACATATGAAATATGCTCCTCTTCTCTCTGGCTTGTGCTTGACTTCTGTGGTAATGCTATAAGATCCCCTCAGAAGGTTACAAAGGATTGCATTTCCTTTGCTCCAGGACAACTGTCCCACACATGCCCCAGAGCCATGGGTCCTCTGTCCCTGTGCTGAGCCTGTTTCAGATACAGCTGTTGGAAGCTCAGAACTGTTGCCAGGTCAGTACCTGTACAGACATGTTCTTTCAATCAGGAGAAGTCTGTATCCTCAGCAGGTTTGCTGATGACACCAAGCTGTGTGGTTCAGTTGACACGCTGGAGGGAAGGAATGCCATCCAGAGGGACCTGGACAGGCTGGAGAGGCGGGACAGTGTGAATCCCATGAAGTTCAACAAGGCCAAGGGTCCTGAGTCAGGGCAATCCCAAGCACAAATACAGAACTGGGCAGAGACTGGATTGAGAGCAGGCCTGAGGAGAAGGACTTAGGGCTGTTGTGTGACAAGAAGCTCAACATGACCCGTTAGTGTGCATTTGAGCCCAGAAACCACCTATGTCCTGGGCTGCATCAAAAGGAGCGTGGCCAGCAGGTCGAAGGATGTGAGCAGCAGGTCAAGGGAGGGGATTGTTCCCTGTGAGGGTGCTGAGGCGCTGGCAGAGGGTGCCCAGAGCTGTGGCTGCCCCATCCCTGGCAGTGCTCAAGGCCAGGCTGGACAAGGCTTGAAGCAACCTGCTCTAGTGGAAGGTGTCCCTTCCTGTGGCAGGGGGCTGGAACTGGATGAGCTTTAAGGTCCCTTCCAGCCCAAACCAGTCTGGGATTCTATATGATTTCCTGTACAGATGCTGCAGCTGGACCTGGGTGGACAGAAGCAGTTTGGCTTTTATCCGTACTGTTCTTCCCACTCCCTGCTGCTGAGCTGCCCAAACTGCTGACTGCTGAAGCCCCAGAGTGAAGGGATTTGGAAGGATGGATTAACACAACAGGAGAACGTGCATCTCAAACAGCAGGATAAACAATATGAACATTTCTTTCCCTGAGAGGAAGGTAGAAGGAAAATTGCCTGGAAATACACACAGTGTCAATGGACATCCCGCTAACACTAAAACAGGAGTCTCCCAAAACCTTAGGAAATAAAAATTCATGCCCCAAATTAAGAAGCACGAATTTGACAGGTGCTTCCTGTGGGTGCGGAGATGAGGGAAGTAGAAGTGGGTTTCTCAAGTAAGGGATAATGACGATTCCGAGAACAGGTAATTTGTTTCTTCTCTCCAAGGCAGCTCAGCATGGGGGAGCTCCTGGCCCCGCTAATGAAGCTGTGCCGCCTGCGGTGGGTAATGGGTGCCGCTTCTGTAAAGAGATTATTATGTGAGCGAGATGTGTTGTGGAAGGCTGGAAATTGCTTTTCTCAGATTGCAGCAACTTCCCTCACTTACAGGAGATGCTCAAGTGGATCAGTCCAGCTCACCGCTCCCAGCAGAACAAATAGGAGTTATTCAGGAACCATCAATTAGCTGGGAGTCTGAGGATGTAAATGCCTGTTTACTTCATCTCCTCATCAACACGGGCTGGTTTTCCTCATTCAGTGATTTGTCCAGTCTGGTTTCAAGTGTGAGGCTAGAGGTTCCTTCCACTGCTGGTCTAGCACCATTCACAGGCAGGAAGTTTTCATTGACAGTGAATACCATTTTTCCTCAATGACATTCCTTCATTCTTAATTGCATTCCGATAAGTTAGGCTCTGTAATTCCTTCAGTATGGTGCTTAAGGCTTTCCAATCTTTTTATTGGGAATTAATGTTCCTCTAACCCTACACCATAATGTAACTATGCTAAACTTGGGTACCCGTGGTCCCTCCTGTTAAATCAGTTTAGTATCTTGCTGTTTTCTGCAGAACTTCCTGTAGTTTTGTAACAGACATTATTACTCAGCACAGTGACTTACATTTTTGGCTGCATCATCTCTCAAAACTGGAAATGGGGTACTATGTGCCTTGAAAGATACAATGCAGACGTCTCATTTCTGCTGTCTTCAGTGCAAATTACTACAGTGGGTTTGCACTTACCACCCTGGGCTCCCTGTAGAGAATACCCTTCTTTTCAACAGCTGTGATTTCAGACAACTGTTCACATCCGAATGTAATTCACCTTTTCTGAACATGAAGGTGATTTAAGAGGAATACATTTTTCTCCATGCTCCTACAGCCTAGCACTGTAACAGGGTCCTTCCCTTCACGTGTTTCCATATGTTTCAGTATGTAAAATCTTTTACCAGAAGGAGAGGACACCATACAAACCCCTACTGAATTATGCTGGCATAGAGCAGAAAGGCAAAGCCAACAAGATGCACCTACTTCATCAATGTTACAAGACACTGACACAGTTATCAGTTCCACAGGGCTATTCCAGCAGATTTTATGCCACCAGTAGCATTTGTTGTAATAACCAGCAGGAATTTAATGAAATACAGTTCGGAATATAGATACCATCCTAGCAAGGGCAATTTAAATAGCCTGGAGAGGTACCACGTCACAAAATACATCTATCCTCAGGGATGTGACTCCAAAGGCAACGCCAGCAATCAGCCCAAACTTGTAAAATTTAACTTCTCACACTTCAACTTCCTTTCTGTTTGGCATTCCCAGGAAGCTTGTGACACCTGAAAACCTTAATCCACCATATGCTTCACTCGATTCCTAAATTACTCTTCAGTTTCTTCTCTCATCCTTCAAACGGAACCTCGGCTGATAAAGGATGCGCCAGGAACATATGGGTTTAGGCTGAAAGGGCTCATACAAATTGTGACAGATTCACTTCTCTGAGCATTAATCCACTTTAATCCAATTGGATCACATACCAAACTCTCAAAATCCTTGCGGCTTTGACAGCACCAGTTCTGGTAAAATTTAAAGGTTAACAAATTCAGTAGATCCTGCACTACTGGTATCAACATTGAGAGCTCTGAGGGAGAATGTAAAATGAGTCAAAGAAATAGAGACCACACACTGGTAATACTCCAGGCTTTTCCCAACAGGATGTAGAACCCCAAAGTCTTGCATCAGAATGCAAGTGCTGTGAGATTACCATGCCTCAATAACCCAGTCATTTCAAGGATATCAAAGTAAGAGGAAGATACAAGAAGATATAAAATGTGCAATTTTGATACCACTTCCTCCCTGCTTGAGGAAGCAAAGTGTCCCTAAATCTCTAAATGCCTCATGCAGGCACAGCAAATAAATGATCTGGGGTGGGAGATGACAATATCCAAGACCCATGAGGATGGGGAAAGCTATTAAAAAAGCTGTCGAGTGTATCATCTTGCTGTAGCACTCTTCTTGTAAGAGATGCAAGAGCACTTGCAGCTGTTACATACAGAGGAGAAACAGCTTAACATCCAAGTGTATCCCTCAGAGGGGATCCTACAGAGCGACAAGAGCTTTTAAAGGCAGATGAAAACCTGAAGGACACCAAAACTAGATGAGATACTAAGAAAAAATACCCAAACCCATTTAAAATACATAAAAATGTGTACAAACCCTGACGTATAAAAGCCTTCCTCCATGCCTGAAGGAAGAAACGATCCTTACTCATGTACATGCCATTTGTACCCAATTCAATAAACTAATGTTGTGACTGATGCACTCTGCACTCAAATGCAATAGAAAACCAAGGTCTTGACCAGCTGCAGTCTTGAAAGATATGAGGGCTCTTGGGAAGAGCAGACGTTAGTCTGTGTTCGGGATGATTCCATCCAGGCCATTTCCCGTAGCACTGAATTTTCATGGGCAAGGGTGTGCTGATTCACTCTGAACCCCACACAGCACAGGAAACAGGTTTATCCCAGAAGATGCTGCAGTGACAGCCTCAACATAAATGAAAGGGCATCAGGATCAAAGGCATGATGTAAAATGTTAAAACATCTTCTGTCTCAAGGTCATCCATACAAAACCTATTACAGATTCTGTAATAATAGAAGCAGTCGCTTCATGGAAATTCATTTATTATAAGATCCCTTTTAATCCTCCATGCCTTTTTTAGCACAAAAAGTTGGATTTTTATCACCAGCTCTTTCATAAAACTTCGTATCGTACGTCTGGGAATGTGGCTGTTTCAGCAATTCCTCGTTGGAAATCCCATGCCTGCGAAACCTCAGCAACACGGGCAGTAAGTGACCTACACAAAGTTTAATAGAAAAATTTTACTGAATATCCTCTGTTTAATGTAAACAAGGCAGGAGGCAAAACAAGGAGTATATATTTTAGATAGGTACACTATTTTACAGGGCACAGAAAGCATCGGGGATCATGGTTTGAAAACCCAGGATGAGACGCAACATCAGATATGGATTTCCCATGTAGCCCCAAGTCTCTTACATCCTCCTTCCATTTTACCTAGCACTTTGCTTTAGTTAGTATTTCTTTTAGCAGGACAAATAGCAGTAATAAAATGCCACCTGTGAAATTACACAGCAGGCTATGGTAGAAATTACCATGCATTTACAAAGCCAAAGCCATGATTACTTGTGCCCTGTAAAATCGAGTGCGACAACCTTTACACTAATCATAGTGTAAGCAAGCTCAGGATTCTGGTCCTTTTATATATATATATATGTATATATATACATAGGTGATGTACAACCAGACTCAAGCTGTGGCTCAAGTCACAGCTCTTATATTGCACAAATACATAGTAAGAACATTACACAGACAGGATCTGAATACCGGGAATATTACAGTCATATGAGAAACTAAGGACAAACTTGTTCTACCAGAGCTAGTACATGGCTTATTACAAAATTTCCTGTATCAGTCTAAATCAAACACATACTGTAAATGGAAAAAAGAAGTAAAAAATGTGTCTATTTACACACATGTGCATCAGGATTAAAATGTGGTTTGGATCTGCTATTTGAAAGTTAAAGTTACGCTAGTATTACCTCTCAAGTATTTCAGTCTAATACTAGTGGCCGTATTCTCTAAGGTGATACGCACTTGCATTTCCCACTGACAGCTGGAGGATCTGCATATGCTGTGAACTTCAGGCCATGTATCTTCTCAGGTGTCCACCTCTGGGTAATAAATATAATAAGATGAAGGTGGTGGTGGGAAGAAACTAAGATAGAAAGTCAGGGGGGAAAAAATGAGAGAGAACAAGATGGAAAGAGGTAAAAAGGAGGAAGTAAAAACAGATTATGAGCTAATACTACATTCCCACAGATCCAAGATAGTGAAAAATAAGATACAAACCACATCAAAACTGTGCTTTAAAATGCCTGGCTTATTTTCACTGCTTTTACTGCAGTGATGTATTACTGGTCAGCATCCAGCAAAGAAGACACCCTCTTAATCTCAGAAGACGTTCATCCATAGTGAAAAATACAGCTGCAGACCAACCAGTGTTCCTCACTGAGTTATAGTGCTACTTGCTGGCATAAGACAAAAAAGTGGAGAAAAATAAGAAATATCTAATCAGAACTGGAGGGGAAAAAATGTGTCTGTATGGAAAAAGGTAATTTCTGAGTTGAAAACTAATCAAGAAAGAGGCTTGAAATAGTGGAAAACAGTAAACAAATTCCTGTGAGATGAACTAACACTGTGCCCTGCACTGAAAAGTAATTGAAAAGTAAAGAAAACAAGGGGTTTGGAGCCAGAACATGACAAAAACCATCACAGAGTCTCAGATCTCAGCTAGCCCACACACTTGTGGTGCTTGACACCTCTTGGAAGAACAGTTTGTTTCCTTTTCCACTCTGGAGACGTCACAGGAGTTTATAAATGACAACTGCCTCTGCTGAAGAGGGCTTAACAGGTATAAAGAACATTACTGTGCTGATGCTGCCCTTTGCAAACCCCCAACCACCAAAACTCAACGTGACATCATTAGGGTAGAGATCAACACCACTGAATTCAGTTTTGCTTTTGTGGAGTCAATGGTAAAACTCAGATTTATTACAAAAGCACTTGTCTGAAAAGCTTTTCGCAAAGTATGTATGTTTGGCCTCTGCTCCCACAGAAAAAGAGCGAGGAG
>JANHGB010004937.1:0-14825 GCA_026283785.1 Coracopsis vasa
CTTTGACAGGGAAACACTGACAGTGTGTGGACCCAACATGCCCCTCACTTGGCTCAATGGGCAGGTTAGCACTTCTCAGCATCCTGGAAGCATTGGGTAGGTGATTTTCTTTTTCTTTTATTTTTACTATTCACCTTTTTCCCTTTTTGTACTTGATTCATGACATCCCAGGACTAGTGAAAAGTTAGGAAAATCTGTTTAAAGATTTTAAGGCTGCTGCTTTATATATCCATATTTGGATTTTAATGAGATTGTCAGGAGAATAAACCAGAGCTTTTCCTCTTTCTGATGTCTGTTAGACTTCCAGCTCTTGTAGTGGATTCATTTCTGAATGGCTGTGGCATAAATCAGCTCCAGTTCCCCCAAAACCGGAAGGAATTGCAGGAATTGCTGTCACAACCCAGTGTTATGTTTCAATTGTGATTTTGGTTCATTTGGCACAGGCCTGCACATTTTTGTGTTGGTTGATTCCTCTGTATCTGCTCTTGTGACTCACGTAGTCCACAGTTGCATTCCCTCCAGATTTGGGATTTTTGTTCAGGAAAGGGTTAGGTAGTATTACCTGATGTGCCTTGAGATAAAAACAAGCTTTCTGCAATGAGCAGCATAGTTTTGTCAAGAGTCTGTGTATGTTTTAAACATTAAATAGTGAAGTTGAGCATTTTCAAAAATGTCTGAGGTTTAGTCCCTGGTAGGACAAGGGAGAATGGCTTTGAGCTGAAAGAGGTAAATTTAGATTAGATCTAAGGAAGAAGCTCTTCCCTGTGAGAGTGCTGAGGCACTGGCACAGGGTGCCCAGAGAAGCTGTGGCTGCCCTGTCCCTGGCAGTGTTCAAGGCCAGGTTGGACAGGGCTTGAAGCAGCCTGCTCTAGTGGAAGGTGTCCCTGCCTGCGGCAGGCATTGGGACTGGATGAGATTTAAGGTCCCTTCTACCCCAAACAATCCTTTGATTCTATGGTATTTGTTTAAAGTGAATGGGATTTAGGGTTGTACCTGCCTTCAGCTGTTCGGAGAATCACCTCGTAGCCCTGCAGGCATGGGGTTGAGACTTTGCTACTCTGGTCATGCAAAGCAGCTTGAGCAGAGAAGCAGACTCTCCCTTGGATTCTACAATTCAAGTAAGTCGATGAGGAACACTGAAAAAGCTGGTCTAGAAAGCAGGGCAGGCAGTGCCGAAAGCAGGTGTGTGGGCCAGTGCTCAGCCTGGCAAACAGTGCACATTAAACCTGGGTGATTTATGGAACTGTTTCTGTTAAAAGCTTCCTCGTGCACTTTAGAAAGAGGAGCTGCCAGGTTGGTCAAGATCCAATACCCAGACAGTTGGAATTGGCTTCTGGCTGCAGTAATAACCGTGGTGAAACTCTAACAGGCTTTGCAGGCTGCCACATCATTGCTGCTTCTCGGAAAACAGACAGTGTCAAAATGTTACGTGGTATGAGGACATTTCCATGGTAACGTTAGCGTCCCATGGCACTCGTTCTTGCACTGTGGTGTCAGCGCATGCTGTCAACGTTGTACTTTCTTCCTCCATCTGGGGCCTTTAGGAATGCTGTGGTACTGATCATATGGATTTCTTGAGTGACTGCTCTTAGATATGGGGCTGAGGGTAGAAGAGATGCTCTCTCTGGGCTTTCGTGTGTGTTAAAAAAGGCAAGTATTCCTTCTTGTAGATAGCAACTCTCACATAGTTCAGCTTAAAAGCACCTGGTTTTGCTTTCTGCTGCACTAAGCAGCAGCTTTCCCTCTGTGATCAAACAGCTCACTGCAATAGCTGCTCTGTATCTGGCATCGAGGCATGTGTGCTGCTATCACACAGGTCTTTGTCAGGGTGCTCTGAGATCACTCAGTTAATGAAGATGCTCCAGTCTTGTTTCGGGTCTGATCCTTTCAGCCCAGAGAAAGCTCATTGCTGATGTCTGTCTGCAGCCCAATAGTTGTCTGCTTCCTCCTTCCCTTCCTTTACAGGAGGTGACTGCTGCTCCAGACACTGCTGCCCATGGGACTGGTTTTGGACAGCAGCCTGACGTCTTTGGGTAGAGTTTCATCTCTGTGGCTGCCTCCTGATTTTGTCATGTCTCGATCAATAGTTTTGGTCTGCCTATAAATATTTCAGTTCCTGCAGCAACCTCTGCAGTAACAATGCCCCACTAGGATTTTCAGTATTCCCCCTGTGTTTTAATTCCCTTTTCTTCCTGTATTTCTGTATTTCCAATAGGTCATATATTCCAAAATGAGCATCATGGTGGGTTTTTTTCACTGTGCAGGCAACACATGTTTATTGGATCTTTTCCTTTGTCATAGAGAAAGCTGTTCTCAATATTTAACTGATAAGCTGAAGCTTTGGCAAGAAATAATAAAGGTAAAGGTGTTTTCTCTATGGCAGCCCAAGGACCTTCCACCAGCGCGTGTTTTTCTTTTCCACTTGGTGCTTTGTAAGAAGAGTTGAGAGATCTTGGTTTAGTTATTGTGCATGTGTAGGTTCTGAAAATTGCATGGGTAAGGAGACAGTCATTTAGTGATTTTCCTCCCCAATATGCATAAGCTCTGGATGTGCAATCTAGGTCTGGGTGCACAGCAAGCCTCTTTCTCACACAGCTGTGCTGCAGTGTAAAGGGATCACTTATGATAAAACAAAGGGCTGGTGATTTTAACGTCTGGTCTAAAGTATTTCACTTGACGGGACTGAAAGGATAAATGAGTGGTTTGAGAAAGTGCAGGTTGAGGCTAGAGGAAGGAGCAGAACTTGACTGGCAATTATATCTATTCCTCAGGACCCACTTCTGGATTGTTTCACAACAGTAATTCTCAGCTCTCCCGTTTGAGTCATGCTGCAGTCCCAAGTTATCTTTCTATAAACTTGTTTTTCATCCGTTTCCATTGAACTCGCAGCTTCTGCCTAGTAACAGGAGTAGGTCTGTTCTGTGACCTGTCTCCTCTTGTCTCTGCAGAAACACTCTTACTGCTCCTGGACAGCAGGCGGCTGCTATGGCCCAAACTCATTTTTTCCCAAGACCCAACCCAAGCCAAGTGTCTCTAAACCTGGCATCGTGTCGGCCCTATTTCAGTATTTTTCTATTTCTGTCTCAGTGCTGCCTGGCTTACCTACTAGAGAGCTCTATGAAATATTGCTTGGTTGGTTGAGGCAAAGTTAGCTGCTGCTCTAGGAATAATACCAGGCAAATTAGCCCCAGTCCATTTTAGTTGATGAATTTGTTTTCACAGTCTGTTCACTGCAGCCATCTGCTGCAGAGGGACAGCAAGTTTGCAGGACACATTGACTGTGAAGGTCAGGAAGTCTTATTTCAGACCATAATTTTGCTTAATTTCCTGGAATACAGAAAACTGGTTTATTTCCTCAAACACCTTTTACCTAAAGCCCTAAGACAGGGTTTCCAAAGATCACTTGTACAGGGTGCATGAAAGTGTTTGGAGGGGGAGGTGAATCTGAAGTGGTGACAACATGATGACCTGAAAATGTTTCACTGATCAAAATATTCATTAATAATTTCCCGGCTTCTGTCAGTTTTGGTAAGAATGTGCTTTTATGTACGAGTTGACCAATACGAAAGTGTTCTGCAAGTGTCAGTAATGCAGATTAAAGCAGCATTTGGTGTCTAGTACTCAGTAAATGGTTTGGAAACTGGATTTTGGCTCTAACACTGAACTATTATGTCAGGAAAGAGTCTCAGCCTTTTATTTCAGTACTGGGGGGGGGACACAAGGAGGGAAGCTTAACATCCTGATATGGGTACATCTTACGTGGTTTAGACATTGTAAAAGACTCAGTGACCTGCTCTATTAAGCTTTTAGAGGCATCAGACTTGAGAGGAAATTGCAGTCAAAAGTGAATACTTTAAAACTTGCTGATCTAAATGGTCTAATAGTCGACCTGTTTTTCCCTTGATAGCCCTGTACTTATCTCTTCAGACCTGCAGGTGTTCAGTCCACTAAGGCTGCAGTGCAGAAAGGGGAAAAGAGCTGCAAAACTAGGACAGACTTGGATTATATTTAACAATGTTCTATTTCGACATGACAACCAGCTATCGAACACCTACAAGTTTGCAACTGTGATTCACTCGGAAGCTGACATAACTGATGTCACGGTGTATTAATAGCTACGGAATTGTAACTGCTTTTAGCAATGAGGTTCATTAACAGCATCTACAAACACGCTGACAATCAGTTGAAAACCTGAAAATATTAGGTATATATAAAAATGGATTATGCCATAAAGGAACCTCCCTGTGCTGCCAAATGTGTTTACAGCAAGCTGTTGCGGGTGTTAGCATAATGATTCCTCTTCATCACTTTCAGTAGGTCTTGCTGATAGCAAAAGGTGTTTGAGGACTGATCCACACTCTAAATTAATTAGGAGCTGTTGATCTAATGGGGTTACATGACGTGAGTGTATTTGGGAGTTGCTGTGTCCGCAGCATTGTTCTTAGCAAGTGGAAACTGCCCGACCAATTCTTGCATAGTGCCAAGGTTGTTTTGGGAGGTACTTGGTCCTTCACTTGTTTTAGTTGAACGTTTTGGCCTTGACAGGAGTGTTTTTGTGACAAACCATCTCTAGGCATTCTCCAAGATGTACTAAGTGCACTGAGTTCAGCTCCCCTTTGGGCTTTGTGTGCTTTCGTTGGTGTGGGCTACTGGCCACCCCCAAGGAGACTGGCACAGAGGAGATGGAAGTGTTCACTGCTTCCTGCTGTCTTCTTTGAAAATACTGAATTAGTAGCTAATGATGATGGCATGTTAGGTGGTCCTCACCAGCCGCTGCTAACTGTCCTCTGGGGTGAATGAATCAGTTACTTTTCAGGCTCTTAGTAAAATCATCTCTACATTACATATGTCCATTTTTAAGGTTTGCATCACTGGTATGATAGATCAAGACATTGTACAAGTGAAATGAAAACTGAGATTCAGGAGGGGAAGTGTTTGGGATGAGATTCAAGAGGAAGTGTTCGGGATGGCATTGGCTCTATGTAGAGTTGTGTAGTCAGACTTGTCGCTGGGAGTAAATCTGTGGCTGTGTATGTTCAGCTGAGATTTCTAATGCTCTAGGTACCTCTGAGGAGCTAGTCCATGGCTCCTTACTGCAGTCATCTCCTTCTCTCGGTTCCTTCTTTCCCTTCTTTCTCTTATGTACGTCATGGTGCCTCTTCTCTTACTTTTGCCATGAGTAATTCAGTTGTGCTTAAGTTTTCAGGTGATGTCTGTTGTCTCATTTATGTGTCACCCGTTTCTGATGCCTGTCATTTGGATGTGTCTGCTTTTGCTGGCCTCATACGCTCACTTCTGGAGACAGAAGGTCTCCAGAGACTGGCAGGAATGGTTGGTTGGCTCAGGATGCAGCAAAATTGTAAATAACAGTCGTTTGGAAATGGTACTGTCTGGCAAGGGAGCAGAATTCCTTATTTTGAGAAGATGGAAATCCAGGGCATTATCCTTTCTCATTGTTCTTTTTTACAAGGTTAGAAACCTTGTTTTCAAGTACACCACCAAATGGTCATTCACCCTTCCTACCCTAGCGTTATCAGCAGCTGTCCAGATAATGAAGTGCACTTGAGCATCTTCCACTAACACTGTTTATCTCTTAAATGTCACAATAGCAAATGATTCATTGGGCATATAACAGCAAGTGATCAAACCACCTCTGGCTCAGCATGTCTGTGTTGAAACAGCCTATGACAGTGAAGGAGTGTAATTAGCAAGACACATAGAATGGGATTGAAAAAAGATGTGAAAATAAGCAGAAGGATTTGAAAAGGATTAAGAGACTAAATGACAAACCAGTGGTTAAATGGTGCATGATTAATGACTGTACAAGTAAAAGGTTGACTAAATATTGTGACTCTGTAATGACTGCCCCAAAGTAATAGAAAATGGTTTGTTCGGAAGATTCTAGAGGTGGGTTTATGTCAACACATATGCTGACTCTAGGCTTAGACCTGTTTCTTAGACTTGGCTTAGGTCAAGGTGGGCATCCTGAGTGAGGTTGTATTAAATTAATATTTAATATTAACGATCAGCATCAAAAT
Source organism: Coracopsis vasa (assembly GCA_026283785.1). Lineage (NCBI taxonomy): Eukaryota > Metazoa > Chordata > Aves > Psittaciformes > Psittacidae > Coracopsis > Coracopsis vasa. The sequence continues at coordinate 6,039 of JANHGB010004937.1, forward strand.
ACCAGGTACCCCAGTGAAATGCTGTGAGAGAGTTTATTCCTCTTCTGAACCTTGGTACTGGTGGGAGTGTCAAAACTGTTGAGTCACACAGGCAATTGGTGGCTTTTTGTTATTAAAGGACATTGTAATGTACTGGAGCTGTTTTTCTTAGTGCTACAAAACTGGTTTGTGTATGCAAAAAGAACCTGAAGAAGGTGCAACTTCTACAGCGCTTGGAGAAGTAAATAGGAGTTGTTCTCAGTCACATGGAATTGCTGGGTGTCACTTTTTGTCTTAATACTGACTTTATTGTGCCTTTCATGTAATGCCTGATACAGGGCTGGATTTCACCTCTGGTTTCTTGCACTGCATCTTAAATTCTCATTTTCAAGGAGGTACTGGAGTCTTCCATGCGTGTAGTAAATACACTGTTGAGGATTTTGAACAAACTCTGAGTTTTCTCTTTCCTGTAGTATCTGTGTCTACTGTTTCAGGATCAGTATTTGCATTATTCCTACCATTCTTCGGTTTCAGTCTAGACCTCCAGCCATTCATAGGTGTGCTCTGTCATGTCTTAGAGGAAGCAAAGTTGTATATTAATGTGTTTTATAGCTCAAGATTCACCTCATACCAATAAAAGCCAATAGAAATTAAGTGCATCCTAATGTTGAGATGCTTTGACCAAGAATTTGTGGTTGACATAATTTTTCCATTGGGAGCATTGAAGCAGAGCTGCAGGATAGGGAAATTTTGAATGCAGCTCAGTGCATGGTTTTGGCTACGAGGATGAACATTTGCTGTTACTACTGCGCTATGGACCCCAGTGAAATTATTCTGTAACATTTGATTTGTTGTGTGTGTGCTTCCTAGAGGGTTGGGAGCTCCTTCATTGAGAAGATTGCTGCCGTTGCTTGCCATGTTTTAATGAAGAGATAAGATGGTGTCTCCTGTTTGAGGTTTCCCCTGGGCTGGCACTCTGCAGGATGTCAGTAAGACCGTTCTGAGGGAAACCAAGCTCTGTGTTCAGTAGCTTCCAGCTTACAGAGTTTAGTCTCTGAGCACTAAATTATTGTGAGTTCAGTAACTCATCTCCCTCCAACTGGTTTATTGTCATTTGATGTATTAATAAGTTGGCTCGGACTGCTCACTCAATGCGTTAGCAGAGTGAAGTGAAACCAAAGTTTGCAGTAAGCACAGACTGCACATGTTTTGTGAGCAATACACCATTTCCCAGCAGCTGACCCCAGAGGGACAGTGTAGTAGCAGGTGAGGTGTGTGAGAGCTGGACCTCCTGAACTCTAACCTTGTTTTGTCCATCAGTATCTTTTCCCAACACTCATCCTCTCTCTCTGGCTCTTTTGCCATAGAACTTCAGTTCATGCTTTCTTTTTTCAGATGTAGATTGTGATGTTTAATGAGGTGCTTGTAGAACAGTGTACAAAACCTGCCAGGGGTTACTGTGCTCGCTGATGGTATTAGAGCTGGAGGAGAACTGCCAGAAGGTATTGATTACTTGGTAAAAACAAACCCTTCAAACTTCTTTGGTCTTTATTCATGGCTGGTTTTTATCCTTGCATCCTGCACACGTTTCAGAGGGTGGGTTTGTTTGCTGGAAGAGCAAAACAAAATGTTGACAACTCCTGGTACCAGTCTGTAGCCTCATGTGTGGGCAATATTAGAGGAATTTGTGCAGTGTAGCCTTTCCAGGCTTTAAATCCACCTGGATCCTGGAACCAGAGCATCCAAGTGGCCAGGTAGGGATAGCACACCAAGTATCAAAAGTCATAGAATGGTTTGGGTTGGAAGGGACCTTAAAGCTCATCCAATTCCACCCCCTGCCATGGACAGGGACACCTTCCACTAGAGCAGGTTGCTCCAAGCCCCGTCCAACCTGGCCTTGAACACTGCCAGGGATAGGACATAGACAACTTCTCTCCTTTCAACCTATATTGTTCTAGGACTACAGTATTATACACGTCCCACATTCTAGGAGCCCTTACCAAGCAGTGGCTTCAGCCCCACAGGGGTGTAGTGTGACTGTCTTCTGAGCTGGTACAACCTGAGGCAGGCATAGTAACACCCACAGCAACACACCTGAAGGTCTGATGGGAACTGGTCATGACCCAGACCACCAGGAGCAGCAGCCAGAGGCTGTAACTGTGAATAACCATTTGTTGTTCATCTCCACATCCCAAAGGTCTTTCCTGCAACTGCTCCCAGGCAGACATGGAGACTTGTGCTGTGCTTTCCCAGCAACATGATGGGGTCTGGTTTCCACTGGTTACCCAGGTATAGAATCACAGAATCACAGAATGGTTTGGGTTGGAAAGGACCTTAAGATCATCTGGTTCCAACCCTCCTGCCATGGGCAGGGACACCTCACACTAAACCATGTCACCTAAGGCTATGTTCAACCTGGCCTTGAACATCACCAGGGATGGAGCATTCAGAACTTCCCTGGGCAATGGGAAGCATAATAATGTCTTCATTTCATAGGTAAGGGAAATGGAGGCATGGGAGAAAGGTTTGGCCCAAGAGCTGGGAGTAAAACAGAAGAACCCTGAGGTGCTTGTTTGATGATGTTGTAATCACTGCTATTGATTTTTGACTCTGTTGAGTTACTGGGTTCCTTTCACTAAACCACCCATGCAAAGATTTACTAGGAAAATAGAAGTTCGCAAGTATTCCAAACAACCCAGCATGGCAGAACCCATGTGGAAGACACCTCCTTTTTCCTGGAGAACTGCTCCAAAAAGCCTACTTTTAAGACACTTTTTAATCATTGACCTGATTCATATGTGGACCTACAATCTGTCTTGGGGTACACCATGTCCTCTCAGTTTCAAGTCACCATAATGACATTAAATTAGGATGTTGCTGTAAACATATTAATGTCTGAATAATATTGCAATGCTGATGTAACCAACCTCATTAAATATGTTTTGTGGAAGGATTTTTCCCCTTCCACTTGTCCATGGGTTGATCTCACACAGTTTAGTGCCGCATGTTATGGGTACCCATGCTATACACCACACTTGTCAAGGGTACATCACTCTTTTCCCTCTGCTCACCATTAAAGCTTTATAGCTCAGACCTTGGTCTAACAAGTTCTCTCCACACTTCCAATGCTTTCCTTGCTAACTGTGGAATCTTCATTAAAAGTTAATACAGATCATCACGGAGAGCCCCTCACTGAGCCCCAGCTCAGCCTTTCTGCAGTCTCATGTCCCCAGTGGTATCCGTGACTCCACTAATCGAGGTTAGAGAGGACTGCATCAAATGGTCTTTGGGTGTTGCTGAGGGGAAATCTCCTCTTCCATTCAAACCGACTTTGGCAATAGGCGTGATTTAGGAAACCGGGCTCTTTGCATTGCGATGTGCAGCCAGCTGAGGGCAGGAGAAGCCCATGCATTAGGCGAAGGCGTGTGCATGTATTTGTGATTGCAAAAGAGGGGGAGAAGCGGGGGGAAGAAAACAGCCCTGCCCTGAGCATGCTTCCTGCAGCAATTCCTCCTGTTTCAAAGCTCCGCGACTGAGTCTGGTCCCAAAAGAAGGACTTAGAGGGAGGCTGGGATAGGAGGTAGTGATGTTGAACACCTCAGAGCTGGAAATGGAAGAGAAGGGGTGCTGATATTATGCACTATACCAGTCCCAAGCACGAAGAGGAGTCCACACAGACCTCAAAAGTCACTCTCCAAAGACCCTGGGATGGAATAACCCTGCTCATGGACTCAGGCAGGTGAGGGACCACTGCAGTGCAGCAACTGGTGGATAATGAGCTCCCTTCAGGCAGGCAGATGGGAGATGACATCCTCGCATTTCCTATTCTGATGGAGGGATGCTGTCCAGGCAACAAGGAAGGTTTCTGTGATGGGCAGGAACTGTCATTAAGCTGTTCCTGCTGACAGTGTCTATGATCACTCACCACATACACCACAGTTTTTCACATGACTCCCTGGGTGTCCTGGGTAGTTCAAATCCCCTTTGCAGCAGGGCTGAGACCAGGGCTGTTGAACAGCATCAGTTTCCTTCAGACCCAGCTTCACATCCAGCCCTGCCTTGATAGTTAATAGCTCTCATGCTGAGCTTGTTTGCAGCAGCCTGAGATCTGCTCTCTGAGTCCTTCCTGCCCATCCAAAGCTCTTAATGACTTTTCATCATTTGAAGATTTGAAGATATATTACCTAACACCACTATACCATGGCCACCCTTGTGTCACACATCACCACAACCATAGATCACTCAGTTTCTCCTTTGTCAGTCCAGGACACAGTCTCCATAGGGTGACAAGGGACAGTGTCACACCAGGACATCTTTTCCTACTGATGTCTCCAGACCTTCCCGCTCTGGTGAGTGTGTAGTGCTAGGTGGAAACCCCAAACATTAGGGGAAAGTGGTAATGCTGCAGAGAGTGGGATGACCTGAGCGCATCTCAGGCAGGCTGCTTGCATACTGGTGATAACTGGGTTTACTCTGATCATAGAATCATGGAATAATGGAATGGTTTGGGTTGGAAGGGACCTCAAATCTCATCCAGTTCTAAGGCTCTGCAATAGGCAGGGACACCTTCCATTAAAGCAGATTGCTCCAAGCCCCTGTGTCCAACCTGGCCTTGAACACTGCCAGGGATGGGGCAACCACATCTTCTCTGGGCACCCTGTGCCAGCGCCTCAGCACCCTCAGATAGGAAGAACATTTTCCTTATGTTTAATCTAAATCCACCCTCTGTCAATTTAAAAGATCATCCCAGCTTTGCACAGTTCCAAACTAACCTCTGGTGCATCTGTTAATAGTGTGTCTCTGAACCCTCGCCTTTAGTACCTGCAGTATCTCATGGTCCAGTCAGTCCTATCGCTTAGATAGACCCCTATTTTCACTATAAACTTCCTTTTGCTCACTTCTGCATACTTCTTATTCTTATTTATTATTGTGCCTTGTATCAAAGTTAGGCAGGAGCCTTCATGGCTTTCATTTTCTGCTTACCGTGTCTCTAAGCACAGACACGATGTTCTGAGATGGAGCTGCTGTGTTTTCCCTCGGGAGTACTTAATATTGCTTCATTCCAGTTGGTTTTCTTCCTGTAAAATAAGTATTACTGCTCATGTAAGAAAACCAAAGTACCTTGGGGTGGCTGAAAAGACTTTTCTCCTTCCAGAGCATTTGCATGGTTCATATAGCTTCTGCAAATGTTTTGCCTGCCTCTTCAGGTTGGATTGATGGACACAGCTATGTCATAAACTGGACAGAGAAGTGGTGGGGCTTCAGCATTCCTTTCCCTTCCCATCATGATGTACAAGAAAGGTGCTTTACATTTGCTTCTGTGCCCTTAGTTTTAAGCCTGACTTTTAAAGGGGTTTGGTGTTTTTTCATGAATATCTTTCTCTTAGACTATTTTTTGCCTTCAGAATTAGTTTGCAAGTCTCATTTTCCTTGAGATTTGTCAAAGCATGTTTGCAGGAGCCTTAGAGCTGCTTTTTGTGAGTATTTTCACCTGAGCAGGAAACAACAGCATTTTATGTCTCTGACAAAACATGTTCTCTCTCCCAAATCCTATACTGCGACTTGTCTTCATTAAGAAATCAACCTAAATGAAACAGGTTTAGTTTGCCCCCAAAGCTCTTTCTGCAACAATTTTTCACCGTTCATCTTATGTACTCTTGTAAAAGCACATTGTCTTGGAAATAACATATTTTGAATGCTTCATGCAACGTTCCTATTGTCTAATTTTACCCACATACAGGTTAAGCAGCTATATTTTAACCAGCTAGAAAGTTGAATCAGAGGAGTGAATTGAATTGATTGATCGGTGCAGATCAGCCCTCCTATTACATACAAGGGCTGGAGTGATGTTTGTTGTTGGCTAGAAAAAAAACAGTTGTGATATCTCTATCACAATATTAAGTATATTCTTATAAGAATATAAGTATATTCTTATAGAAATATAAGATATATATATAAGACAGTTATGTATGAAGAACTGTTTTTGGGTTTGAACCAAATATAAAGGCAAACTGCAATACTAATGTAACCAAAGCAATGCAATAATATGTGCTTGAAATGATCTGTGTGGTCAAAACTAGCACAATATTTTAATGTCTTTTAGCTAGAAATGCTAAGAAATTGCTATGAGAAAATAAGACAAAGAAGAATGTTTAAGAAGAGGTGGCTGTTGGGAGCTTTCTGAGCAACGTTTCTGGATGCCCTGAGGACCTCAATGGGAAAGAACTCCACATATTCTAACCCTTGACTTCAACAGAGGCAATCTCATGGTTTTCTGTGATGAACTGTAGCATGACTGGCCCAAGCTACAGATAGAACAAGATGGGCCCATCAGATCTTTTTAATGCTTCACTGTGTCTGATGGACAGCTTCACACCCAACAACCGAGCTGCTGAACACCAGACTACTCCTGAGCTTTCCTCAGTAGTCAGGCTTGGAAATCTCCACACATTCTGTAACATATATTCACTTCCCCCAAATCTGTTTTTGCCAAGACCCAGTGTTTCAGGGTATTTTTTACAATGAGGGTGGTGAAACACTGGCACAGGTTGCCCATAGAGGTGTTGGATGCACCATCCCTGGAGACATTAAAAGCCAGGCTGGATGTGGTTCTGGGCAACCTGATCTAATTGAAGATGTCCCTGCTCATTGAAAGGGGTTTGAAACTGGATGACCCTTGAAGGTCCCTTCCAACCCAAAACATTCTATGATTCTATGTCCCACCAGGCTTCTGGAAGCTCTGAGAGTCAAATAATCTTGGTCTCATCCCATCTTACAATGCCCAGTGGACAAATGTGGTAGCAGAATTTCCCATGTAAAACATCCCTGCACAACCCAAGTGATGCTGTATCCTGGTGAATGAGCAGCTCAGCACAGTCAAGTGTCCAGACCCATCTCCTGGAAACCCTTCTGCCAGCCAGCACCCAGCGATTGCTCTCCTAAGGAATACCATTTGCAGGTACAACACACTGCAGCAGGTAGCACTTGTAACACAAACCCGAATACCTATGAAAAGCAGCCAAACCACAGCCCCAGGGCTGCTCGCCATGACTTCAAGCATGACTTACTCCCAGCCTGCATCCCATGTGGTTTACAGGCAGGGAGAAGGACATCTGCATAATCTGAATTTGCTTGATTAGTTAAATCACCTCTAGCAAATAATTTGCTTTCTCTGTTAGCACAACACTGCTAACTAACACAGTCTGTTAGTGATACAAGACTGGTCCCCAGTGCTGGAAACCCTGTGCTTCATTAAAGAATTCAATCTAATCACTGCAGAATGGGTTAAAAAGCCACTGCATTCCTCTCTGTGAGTCCTTTTGGGGATGCAGTGTAGGGATTCTTAAAGCAGAGAGCTTGGTTATTCAGCAAGGAAAAGGGTAATAAGATCCGTGCAGCTGGCATCCACAGCAAAGAGAAACATGTGTAAGTGTTTAAAACCGGGGCCATTACCCTTTCAAGCCATTTACCAATGGAGGGCAGAAGAGAAAGGCAAGAATAGGGACCAGGTGAATTCTCCTCCTGGCAAAGAAAGCCTGGATATCTTTTTTACACAGATCCTCTTGTCCCAACCCAGGCTCTGGGCTTATCACAGGGATGCTCAAGGCGAAGCCATCGGGACCTGCAATGCGGGAGGTCAGAGAGCATGGTCTGACTATGGGTATGGGTTTGAGCCTGCAGGCAAAGGGCAAAGTGCTTAGATTAGAAACAAAAGAGGAAAGGTTTTTTTCTTTTTTTGGGGGGGATTCACTTTCAAAAATTGAATTAAAAAGAAAAAAAATAGAAGAACAAAAGAGCGAGGGAAGAATGCCCGAAATACAACAAACACGAGAACACAAATCTGCCTCTGTTTAGGGCCTGGCTGGAGATGAAACCCAAATGTTTCTGAATTAGAATAAACCCAGCAAAGTGAAGGACATTGTGTTTTGATGGGTTTCATTTTCTCCTTTGATAATTTTTCATTTGTATCCAGCAATGACATTTCATTCGGGGCTCTGCCTCACTGCACATTTTATTCTGGAGCTTGATTTCATGCTATTGCTGCATACATCAGTGGCTCCAGAGATTCGGTGACTTGGTCCTGCTCCTTAGCAAATAGACACGTCTGTGGTGTGCTTTGCTGTAGATACTTTCACAAGCCATTTCCCCATTGTGCAGGCTCATAAGTATTCCTCCAGCATGGCTTTTTCTTCCATAGGAAAAAACAACAGCAGTGAAACCGAGAGTCAGAAACAAGTAAGCAATTTGTCAATGGCATCTTTGGACAATTAAAAATCCCTGCGTCTCCGCTTGTTTTCTCTATCCTCAAGAAGAATAGAGAAAACTGAAGATGAAGTACAAGGAAATGTACTTGCTGCTCATCTGACTTAATTAAAATCCAGGAACAGGGGGAAAATTGCAGAAGTGCTTTTATCACTGTTGGCTTCAGAAACACCTAAACAACTGATACTGATGTCAGCTGGGAACATCAGGGGTACAGAGCATCTTGGCTTTGAGCAGAGGGAATGGTTTAGGTGATCTTGCCAATCCCTTTAGGCTCTGCTGTTTGCTGATTCTATTTGCTGCAGATTTGGAGAGGGGGTGAAGCTGTCTCAAACCATGAGTTAAATGTCCTGTATCTCAGTTAATGCACCAGAAAAAAGAAGATGCAGCCTTCCAATATCTGAAGGGAGCTGCAAGGATGCTGGAGAGGGACTCTTCATCAGTGACGGTAGCGATAGGACAAGGGGTGATGGGTTCAAACTGGAACAGGGGAAGTTCAGGTTGGAGATAAGGAAGAAGTTCTTTACTGTGAGGGTGCTGAGGCGC
>JANHGB010004940.1:0-19326 GCA_026283785.1 Coracopsis vasa
ATGGACTATTCATTAGGGACTGTAGTGATAGGACAAGGGGTAATGGGTTCAAACTTAAACAGGGGAAGTTTAGATTGGTTATAAGGAAGAAGTTCTTTACTGTGAGGGTGGGGAGGCACTGGAATGGGTTGCCCAAGGAAGTTATGAATGCTCCATCCCTGACGGTGTTCAAGGCCAGGCTGGACAGAGCCTTGGGTGGCATGGTTTAGTGGGAGGTGTACCTGCCCATGGCAGGTGGATTTGAACTAGATGGTCTTAAGGTCCTTTCCAACCCTGACTATTCTATGATTCTATGATTCTATGTTTAAATTTCTGTATAGCATAATACTGTGCTTATGATGGTGCATTAACATAAAATATGAATGAGCACCTCCAGTGGAAAGTTGGCTTTTCAGAGTTTCTTTCAGGAGGAATATTGGTCCATATTGCCACACCATTTGTGTTGATTTTAAATATCAAAGTTTTGGTAAGACAGGCAGGGGGGCTTGCAGGGGTGACTTCTATAAGACAACAGAAGTTTTCCCCATATCAGGAAGAGCCACTTCCAGACAGCTCTAAGACAAACTGGCTGCTGGCCAAAGCTGAGCCTATCAATGATGTTAGTAATGCCTCAGAGATAACATATTTTTAAAAAGGATAAAAATACTGTGTGGAAGCAACTGCAAGAGAAGAGTGAGAATATGTGAGAGTAACCCTGCAGACATCAAGGTCAGTTAAAAAGAAATGCGAGGAGGTGCTCCAGGTGCTGGAGCAGAGATTCCCCTGCAGCCCATTGTGAAGACCATGGTGACACAGGTTGTCCCCCTGAAGCAAATGGATGTCCAGAGTAGAGCAGATCACCACAATGGAGCCTGTAGAAGCTGACAGCATCCCATGGAATCCAATTTATGTTATGTTATTTATATTTATGCATGCAAATGATGCAGGGGGGGTTCCTATCTTGCTGACAAGATATTAATTACATCTTTCGGCACATTAAGAGGAAAATTTGGCTTTTGCATACAAAAAATTGTTCATATACTTAAATTAAGAAATAGTAACATAAGGACAGGAAGTGATTCAAGACAGCCGGCATGGCTTTACAAGGGCAAGTCCTGCTTGACAAACATAGTGGTATTCTGTGATGCAGTGACTACCTCAGTGGACAAAGGAAGGGCTACAGATGTTGTCTATCTGGGCTTTTGTGAGGTCTTTGACACAGTTCCTCACATCATTCTTCTCTCTAAATTGGAGGGATATTAATTTGATTGGTGGACTGTTTGGTGGATGAGCTGTTGGTAAGATGGCTGCATCCAGAGGGTACTGATCAACAGCTCAATGTCAAGATGGATGCTGGTGGCATGTGCTATCCCTCAGAGGTCTTTACTGGGACTGGTGACATAAACATTAGGATTGAGCTCACCCTCAGCAAGTTTACAGATAATGCAAAGCTGACTGGTGCAGTTGACAGACCTGAGGGATGGGATGCCATCCAGAGGGACCTGGACAAGAAGTGGGGCCATGTGAACCTTATGAGGTTAAACAAGGCCAAGTGCAAGGTTCTGCACCTGGGTCAGGGCAGCTCACAGCATCAAATACAGGCTGGAGGATAAAGGGATTGAGAGAAGGTCTGAGGAGAAGGACTTGGTAGTACTGCTGGATGAATAACAGGTTATGATGTAGCCTTGGGTGTTCGCAGCCCAGAAGGCCAACTGTATCCTGGGCTGCATCAAAATAAGTGTGGCCAGCAAGTCAAGGGAGGTGATTCTGTTCCTTTGTTCAGTCTGGTAAAACCTCACCTGGAGTACTGCATTCAGTAAAGGAAAGGCATGGACCTGTGAGGATCACAAAAATGATCAGAGGGCTGGAGCACCTTTCCTATGAAGAAAAGCTGAGAGAGCTGGAGTTGTTCATCCTGGAGAAGAAGAGGGTCTGGGGAGTCCTTATAGCAGCCTTTCAGTACATGAAGGGGGCTTATAAGAAAGATGGGGACAAAATTTTTAGCAGGACCTGTTGTGATACAACAAAGGGTAGTGATTTTAAACTGAAAGAGAATATATTTAGACTAGATATAAAAAAGAAATTTTTTACAGTGAGAGTGGAACAGGCTGCCCAGAGGGTTTGTAGGTGCTCCATCTCTGGAAACATTAGAGATTGGGTTGAATGGGGCTCTGAGCAACTCGGTCCAGTTGAAGATTTCCCTACTCATGATGTCCCCTTTCTTACTTCAGATAAGGATTCAGTATGACATAGACCAGTTCTTACCATCTTGATTATCACTAATTCCAGTAATCAACAAGAGTGGTCTACTGGGTTCATCTCAATAACCTCCAGCAATAGGAAAGATTCTTTTGCTGTTGAAAGCCAGCATCTGCACTGCATATATATATTTCAGAGGATTTTAGTTCAAGCTGTTTTAAGTAGCTATATACCTGTGATTCTTAGATGTGTTTCTGGAACATATCTATCAATTTAGTTGCATCTGGAAGGACTCTACAGAAAGCCAAAGCTGGTAAGTAGGAATGATGAAAAAACTTGCTTAAAGAACAGAGTTCTGATCTGAATTTGGAAAACTTGTATAGATACATCTTGACTAAGAGAGTGAATCTCAGTTTACAGGTTGTTCTGCAGTGTGTTTTGTATCTCATGTTTCTGTGATATGAAGTAAGGTACTGTTTGCCTTTCCAAACATACCATAGTTTAGCCTGTAAAATTATATCAAAACATTACACACTCCATGAAACATCACAGGAATTATACAATATTTCATCTTTCAACTTTATCTAGGCAATTTTACAAGACCTGATTTTACTGCTAAAAACTGAAAGCCCTACACATGACATGTACACCTGACAATGTCATTATATTCTCCTTCAAAACGTTATCACATGCTCAGTGGTCAGTCTGAATTTTTTGCTTACAAGGAGGTCAAGTAATCTCTTTGAAGAGATGAATCTTTGCAGCTGTAAAATGACAATTGCAAAGTAGAAACATGGTGCAGTCATATCTTACTTTTACAGAAGATGTTAAAACTTTGCTTGGTAACAGAAATACAGTTTAGGCTATGAATGCAACTTTATCTGCATGAGATTTTTCTTGTACTCATGCTATCTGATGTTAAGATGGTGTACTTTTCTCCTTTTCCCTCCTAAAAGGAGTTCTCAAGCACTTGGACTAAGTTGGGTTTTTGTTTGTTTGTTTGTTTGTTTGTTTGTTTGTTTTTTCCTTCTTCCTCTTCTCCCCCTCAACTTGTCCTTTAAAACTTCACTTACAATTAAAAATACGGAAAATTAAAAGTTGAACTGATGCACTAAGGCAACTATCTGTCACTCTACACAGTAAAATCTCACTTTCTTGAGCCCTACACTTCATGTATTTTAAACAAATTCTTTCATTCTGTAACCCTTACTGAATAGTTGCTTTAATATTAAACAAAATTAATATAAGATTTTTGCACAGTGTCTAGCAGCCTGAAGCCAATGACTTCATTCTGTTAATAATAATAAATAAAACTAAGTAACATTGCATGCTGGTCATGAATAGAAGACACTTTAATAAGAGCGAACCCCTAAACCATATCTCACTATAGGGGAATACTTTCTTAATAATGCCTCTATATAATTGCTTCAGTGTTCTTACCGTCTGTTTTTAGTTCTCTATAGAAAGTTTTTACCCTACTTCTCTTGTCCCATGAGTACCTTTTTCTTATTGCAATTGCATCTGAATGGAGGGATTTACATTTTGTTAATTTGTTCCTTGACTTTTTTCTTTAAGCTTCTTGATTTTCTCTGAACAACACTTTTCAAAGTAAAGAATGGCAAGACTACAAATTGGCAGAGGTTTGGGAATCTTCTTCCAAAAATTGGAGACTTTGTAGCAGGAGAACATAATCGAATATCACCCTTGGGATGCAATGTTCAAAACTTCATTTACTAACATTATAACTGAATTCAGTCTTTAATTAGCAACTTGGAGTGTGAGGAGGAAATTACATGATTGGTAGCATATGATGGAAATGAAGTATGAAATTTTTTTCTGGACCAATACTGCTGATATATGAAAATCTGGTATTATAAACCGTTACTTTGGATTCTGCAGCTGCAGGCTGATTAAAACTCAGCAGGAACAGCTATAATAAACAAATACCACCTGCTGCAAGAACAGGTGTTTGTGTCTTCATTTAGAAACCAAAGTAAAACAGAAGATGCCAAGGGGCTGAAGTAGATCAGTATTTATATTGACATAATTTGTTATTACTTGTCCTTGAACTTAGAAGCATATTATTCTGCTTTTAAGACTTCTTGATAGGGATTCAACACTCGTTTCTAATAATTAAGCAGCTCTCTGCCTTCTCTGTGCAGCTGTCCATTCTTGATACCAGGTGCATTCATTTAAAGTATTTGTTTCTCCATTCATTGGTGTATAGCACAGTAGTTTTGACTAAAAGCATTATGCACACAGAAACAAGTAAAAAGCAGCATTTGATATTTTATTTAATTGCACTAGTCTCAGCAATGATTTGTTTGACATTTGTAGTCCAAATAAACAAATATAGTCATGGGAATCTATCATGTCTTATCTGTTCCTTGTTGGATTGTTTAGATGTTTACAAAAGAAGATATATATATATATTTTAAAATCAAAGTACAAATCATTCTGATTCTGGTATTTGTCTCAATGGAACTTCTGATGCAAATGAAGCCAAGGAGTATCTCTCCCAGTGAAAGTGAAGGTCTGTTCACTGTGTGTCTTTCATATTTACAACTTCTTAGGGATGCAGAATTCTTTCTTCATAATAGAAGAACTTGAGCAATAGCAATCAGTCAGAGTAGTTAAAGGTCCAGATAAATGCAGCCAGCAGGGAGAGAATGACAATGTAACAAAAAAAGTTTCTGAAAGCTCTGTTGTTTTGCTTTTTTGTTTTTTCTTTTGCAAGAGATGTCATGATAAATAAGTGCTGAAATCCCAAAATACTTAAAGAAGATGTGAAGAGTTAATACTGAGGATACAAGCAATACCACAAAGTCAGTTAAAATCTACACACTGCCAGAAGTGGATTATAAAGAGGGGAAGCTGAGAATTGGAAAGCTTTGGGAAGATTTAACATATTTAAGATGTAAAAGTTACTTTCCTGTCTTGTTGAAGGAGCCTGCATAGGTTAACAGGAGCTGGAACAGCATACTGTCAAAGGTAGGATTACCTGGGGTTTTGTTTGGTTGGTTTTGAATTTTTGACAGTCTAAACTCTTAATAATCTTGGAGGTAAATGATGTTTAAATCCTTCTTAGATCAATATCCTGAGACAGACAGTAGAAAGCCTAAGTTATTTCCTACAATGGCCATAGAACATTTTGATGACAAGGTGACTGGGTGTCTTTTACGCTACTGAGTACTGGAAGAAAAACTTCACTCTCTCAAAAAAAGGAAACAAGCAAATGTTATTACATGGGTAAAACCCAATTGCACTAATAATAAGGATGCCTGAAACTTATTTAAAAATACATTTTCTATATTAAATATAATGAAGTATTAAAATGAGATTTAATGTAGGTGAGAATGCATTTTTATAATAGAACTATATATCACTTCTAATTCCGTTCACAAAAGCATTTGCATTGTTATTATAAATTATTTAGAATTTAACAACTGTTATATTTAAGCCAGTATTGTAAACAGGTTTTTATTTGAAGATTATTTTTTTTTAATATAACTAGATATGAGTATGAACCAAAGAGCTAGGAAGGAACTTAAATAAATTTTTAAAACTAAGGAGGAAAAGAAAAAGTCATTGTCGAAATAGTCCTGATGCAGGTTATAAAAGATGTAACTAAATTGAGTGAATACTCAAATATATATAGAAATATAAGCTATCAGTACAGGCCTTTTAATATGGAAGTCAAACTAAATGTTTAGTTTAACAAGGTTAAGAGAAAGCTCAACTAGTCTGTAAAATTATGAAAATAAATAAAACTGATGTGTCAAATATTCTGTGTGTAAAATCTTAAAATAGATTAATCACATATCACTGAAACTTTTAATTTTAGTTAAAGTTGCCTATTGGCTGTTGTAATTAGTTGATTCATTGGTAGATAAAACTTGCAGTGACATGCAAAATTGTTGCAGAATTTGAGTGAGGTCAACACTTTTAAACTCACAATCTCTGGAATTTTCAAATAATTTTTTGGAAAATGAAGTTGCTTTGAATTTAGAAAACTGTATTGTAGAATTGTAGAATAGTTAGAGTTGGAAAGGACATTAAAAATCATTTAGTTCCAACCCCTATCATGGGCAGGAACACCTTCCACTAGACCAGGCTGCTCAAAAGCCCCATCCAACCTGGCCTTGAGCATTGCCAGGGATGGGGCATCAACTTCTCTGGGCAGCCTGTTTCAGTGTCTCACCTGCCTCACTGGGAGATTTTCCTCTGGAGCCTTCCACTCTCCAGGCTGAGTAAGCCCAACTCTCTCAGCCTTCTTGTATGAGAGGTACACCAGCCCTCTGATCATCATCTTCACAGCCTCCTCTGAACTCACTCAAGCAGATCCACATCCCTCCTGTACTAGGGGCTCCAGAGGTGAATGCAGTACTGCAGGTGGGATCTCATAAGCAGAGTAGAGGGGCAGAATTACCTCCCTCAACCCGTTGGCCACACTTCTTTAGATGCCGCCCAGGATATGGTTGGCTTTCTGGGCTGCAAGCACACTGAAGCCGGCTCATGTTGAGCTTCTCATCAACCAACACCCCCAAGTCCTTCTCCTCAGGGCTGCTCTCAGTCCATTCTCTGCCCAGCCTGTGTGTGTGTGTGTTTGGGATTGCCCCAACCCAGGTGCAGGGCACTGTGCTTGGTATCAATAAGTATTGCCTTAATATCAGTAAGTAGAACAGTGTAACCCATTCTTACCACTCTATCACGTAACAGAGTAACAAAAAATATCTTTCACCCACTGCCAGAATCAGCCTTCAAGTTTTGTGTATTTTAAAGTAATTTTTTATGTTTCTTGCCAATCTGTTTCCCCGATAAGGTTTCCTCTGTTTGCTCTTTTAAAGCTATTTCCTTGTTTATTTGAAAAGTTGTTTTCCATGATAGCTATCAAAACAAACATCAAAGCCAGTATCTTGGCTATTGCTGAATACTTGCTTGTGTACTGTTTGAAGTCTCTCCTTCCTACTCTGCTCTCCCCAGGAGGGAACGTAGTTGGAACAGCTGACCCAAGCTGACATTCCATACCAGCTCATATTATGCTCAGCAATGAATGTTAAGGGAAAGGGAGTGATAAGGGTGAGGAAGTGGCTGGTGGGCATTTAAAATTTGATTGCTTAAATTTTAAATCTGTAAAATATTTTTAAAAATCAAATTTAAGTTAATTCTGCTCAAATATGTCCTTTTTCTCATTTATTTTATTTTTACTTAAATCTTTTTAAGAAATCAAAATGTTGAATACGAACTCAGTATTTGCAATTCTGCAGTTCTTTCACAATCAGCCTAGTGCTGATCTCTTGCTCAAGAGAGTGATCTTAAAAATATTCTATTTTATATTTTATATTCATTCATTTCTCATAGTTTACACAAAAGTTTTGACAGTACCTCACGAAGCAATTACTCAAGTAGCTGTTATATGCTACTGTCGTGGTTTAAACCCAGTCAGCCATAAATCAACCATGCAGTCTCACTCTCTCACTCCATCCCCTTAGTCACCCCTGGCTCCCAGAGGGATGGAGAGGAGAATCGAAAAGAATGCAACTCCCATGGGTTGAGATAAGAACAGTTTAGTAAATAAGGTATAACACAAATCACTAATAATGATAAGGTAAATAACAAGGGAAGAGAATACAACAGCTCACCACCCCATCGACCGACACCTCAGCCTGACCCCCAGCAGTGCACTAGCGCTTCCAGGTAACTGCCCCCAGTTCTACATCCTGGGTATGACGTGCTGTGGTGTGGAATAACTCTTTGGCTAGTTTGGGTCAGGTGTCCTGTCTACTTCCTCCCGGCTTCCCCTCCTCCCTGGCAGAGCATGAGGCTCCGAAAGTCCTTGCTCAAACTAAACATTTGAGCAGTAACTAAAAACATCGGTGTTATCAGCGCTGTTCCCAGGCTGAAAGTAAAAAACACAGCACTGCACCAGCTACTAAGAAAGAGAAAAATGACTGCTACTGCTGAAACCAGGTTGCAGCTATATAATTGTGATGAAACATTCAATTGAAAACCTATTTATTTCCTCTGTTCTCCAAAGTCTCTAAGAGAAAGATGGGATTGAAAGGAAAGTGTAAAAATCTAAAAGTATAATATGGCTGACTAGGTTAGAAAATTTGCCCGTGTGTCTGTCTTCTATAACATTTCATAAATGTCACGGTGCTATATCAATGGTAATAACTTTTAAAAGCCTCATACAAAAGTATGGATCATAATTGTGGAGAAATTAATATTCACATATTTTTATTCCAGTTCACTGGTTTTCTGAAGAAAAAGTCATGATCAATCATCCAGAAATATTGTAAATTACTTATAATATTTAGAGCTGTGCAAACTTCCAGGGGAAAAAAAATCTTGGATATTATTTGAGTTAGTATTCAATTAGTATTCAACTACATTAGTATTCCCCACTTGTAAACCCTCTGTTTTTGAAAAAAATGAGTGAGGGGTTTTCAAGAGAAGTTTTTAAGATCAGAAAAACAGAATTGCAAGATTTATAAATAATCATTTTCAACAAAATGGAAAACTATAAGCAATGTTTTAAACTAGTCAAAAATATAAGCTTACTGTTTTCTACTGCGTCCTCTCCCAAATCAATCAAGTTAGTTACATTTTTGGTACCAAACTTGTTTTGGCCTACATAAAGTCTGAGAACTAAAAAAGTACAGGATATCCTCTGTGCAAAAAGAAATGATTTAACTCAAGCATAACATTAGAGGGAAGGGGAAGGTGATAGATTAAACTTCCTTGTGGAACAAACCTAAAACTTAAAGTCTTCAGGGAAAACAGTAGACTAGACAGATCTAACATACACATATACTGCTGAAAAATTACTCAAAGCTGTTCCTGCCAAAAATGTCTTTGGAAACGCTGTTATCTCAAAAGCCTTTAGCCTAAATACTCCCATAAAGTAGAATGGAAACTCCTGGAGTTTTCTATAAACCTGTCTGTCTGCATACATGTGTGCCACTTCATTCAACTGGCAGGTGGTTTGATCAATATCTGAGTCACAGAGATTTAGAGATCTGAGCCTTTTCATTGTCCCATTTCTGTGTCAGTGATGAGCCTAGTATAAATGTGAACAGAAAGATAGAAGGAGGAAGTGTGTCTCAGGTAGAGTTATTACTCCCCATTAACCTTTTCCAAGAGAATTTCAGATCACAGCAAGAGAACCGGCTCCAGTTTAACGTTGACCTGGAATCCCTGTGGTAATAACACTGAGATGAGGCAGTGGATTGAAAACTATTTCCCAGAGCTCATGGTCTTATTTTTTAACTGTTAAATACCTAGCAGTGTGTATGTTGTTATACTAGAAACAAAGGGCTGGATGGAAAGGATGGAAAGTCTCCTAACATGTCAGTAGAAGTTAGTTTAAACTGATAGCATATACATCAAACTCCACCAGAAGTAGTCTTCTGTATGGTCATGGAGTGCCAAACCTTCAACAAATGGAAAATATTGTCACTTAAAAGTAAATGGTTTCTCATTAGCAGGATTCATTCATTAAAAGCAGGCAGATACAGTCTTCAGCTTAATCACTGTCCTTAACCTTCTGTTATACTAAAATATAAATCTCTTGAAAGGTATAAATCTCTTGAAAGGTATAAATCTCAATACAGCTCCAGATATAGGAAAGTAGAGAAACAACACCCAAATCTTGTTTAGCAAATTGATTCTTGCCCCTTTGTAAGACTGCCAGCATCCTATAATTTTCTCTTCTGTCCATCTTGAATGGTATTTCTCACATACAAATCGCAAAAATATGATTGTTTGCAGAGAACTCTAATATAAATATCTCAAATAATTCCAACAAGTAGAGAACATGTCTTTTAACTGGCAAGTGAAATATTTATCTAATAAATCATATCTTACCCAAAAAAGATTCACAGCATCTTACATGTTTGTAAACTAGGCACCTAATTTATAATAACCCTAAATTAAGCTTTCTCAGTACTTAAATTGCAGAAAGACACTTTCAGGGGTAGTTCATCACACTTTCCACAGAACAGAAGAAAGGATGACTTTAGAGCTGAGTGACTGACCTCTTTCTCTTCTCAATCCTACATTGGCTGTTAAGGGAGAAAGACAAGTATCTTTGATTGCATGTCCAGTTTTAGAGACTGGTAAGAATATCCCAAATTTCATGTATCCTGGAATACCTGGGTAGAAAAAATTACTTGGACCTGTATTTTTCATGTTGAACAGTCAAACAAAAATCTTTATCCCATCAATAAATGTTATTTTGTCACATTAATAGATTCTAATATCCAGTTTGGCTGCTGTGAAGGAGAGGATGAAAATGTAATCTGAGGATAAACTTTGAAATCCAAGTGTTCAAGCAAAAGTACTGGATTCATAACCTAGTCAAATAAGAAACAAGGTTTGTAAAAACACAGATTTTGAAGCAAGAAGTACTACTTATCATCTAGAACTTGAAGAGGCATTACTGGGATAGAATTATCAATGAGATGAAATTAATACTACAATGGGATGGAACTTAATACACAATACACAAGGCCACAGACTAGAAATAAGTTTGAAAACCAAATTTGCTTTACACTAGGAAACATCATCTGGGAACAGAGTCAAAATATCTAGCAAATTGCATCAAAAGTATAGGCTAGCAATGTGATACAGCTATTTACCCTAAGGCATATTGGAATATTTTCAATAGTCAAACTAAGTCCCTCTTCCTCCATGATAAAGTTCTCAGAGGTTATTTTCTGGAAAGATTTGCTGCAGCTATGTCTAGATTTTATTCAGTATAAATAAACTGATGATTTTCACCAAATTGAATGTTAAGCCAGCAATATGCCGTTGCTGCAAAGAAGGCTGACAATATCTGGGGCTGCATTAGGAGTGTTGTCAGCAGATCAAGTGAGGTGAGACAGCAGTACTGCTGAGATACACCTGGAGTAGCAGGGCCATGTTTGGGTACCCCAATATAATAAAGACATCCAGAGAGTCCGACATAGGGCCACTACAGTGATGAATGGACTGGAGCATCTCTCTTGTGAAGAAAGGCTGAGAGGTAGAACTGCTTAGCCTGGAGAAGAGAACACTTGGGATATCCATCAATGTATATCAATGCATGAAGGAAGAGTACAAAGAAGACGGAGACATGTTCTTTTCAGTGATGGATCATGAAGGCAATAGGCCATGGGCACAGACCAAAACACAGAAGGGTCTATCTGAACATCAGAAAACACTTTTTCATTCAGCGGGCACTAAGTACTTGCATAGGTTCCCCACAAGGTTGTAGAGTCTCCATCCTCGGAGAGAGTCAAAAGCCATCTGGACATGTTCTTGGGCCACCAGCCCTGGGTGACCCTGCTTGAGCAGAGGGGCTCTTTGGTCTTTTCCAACCTCAACCACTGTGAGTTATATGATCTTAAACATATATCCTTGGTCAGAGATATTTGGGTAGAAATCTTTCCCACTCTCTTTTGAACAAGTTTCGCTGCCTGGTTTATTCTAAAGTGGTCATCTTTATGGCCTCAGCTTCTTTTCTGTTGACTACATAGCTTGTTTCAAACTTTTAGCTTCACTCTCCCCACACAGCACTACAGGCTTGGGGAAGAGTGGCTGGAAAGCTTTCCTGAGGAAAAGGACCTGGAGGTGCTGAACATGAGCCAGCAGTGTGCCCAAGTAGCCAAGAAGGCAAACAGCATCCTGGCCTATATCAGAAATAGTACGGCCAGCAGGACTAAGGAAGTAATAACCGCCCTGTAGCCAGTACTGGTGAGGCCACACCTCAAAAAATGTGTTCAGTTCTGGGCCCCTCATCACAAGAGAGATATTGAGGTGCTGGAGCAGGTCCAGAGAAGGGCAACAAAGCTGGTGAAGGGTCTGGAGAGCAAGTCTTATGAGGAATGGTTGAGGGAACTGAAGAAGAGAAGGCTCGGGGGGGGCCTTATTGCTCTGTACAACTACCTGAAAGGAGGATGGAGCGAGGAGGTGGCTGGTCTCTTCTCCCAGGTAACAAGTGACAGATAAGAGGTAATGGCCTCAAGCTGCACCAGGAGAGGTTTAGACTGGATATTAGGAAAACCTTCTTCATCGAAAGGGTACTCAGGCATTAGAACAGGCTGCCCAGTGTTAGAATCATTGTCCCTGGAAGCGTTCAAAACAACATATATGAGGCCCTTAGTGACATGGTTTAGTGTTGGACTTGATGATCTTAAAGGTCTTTTTCCACCTAGTTGATTCTATGAGTCTATGAAACAGATTGACCAGTAATTTGATACTCCTGTCTATAATTTATACAATGACTGTAACTGGATAAACAATAATCCTTTGATTAGATTTTTAATACTTTAATTGGACTCTCAACAAAACAACTGGTTTAGTATGTTTCTCTAGCCTACATAAATTTTTTGATGGGGTTGGTCTGGTACCAAACCTTCAGGTTTAGTAGTAGTTTGTATACAACTTCGTTGCACTACCTGCTATTATACAAGAATGATATGAAGGGAAACATTTGGTGACAAAACTATTTAGAGGATTTGGGTTATTTCAGATTTCTTTCCTGCAACCAATTCCAGACTTAATTCTACTGACACTTGTAGCCTTTCCATTATTATCCAATTTTCAACATAAAGCCTGTACATGTCACTATGGTAAAATGGTAAGTAATTTCTCTGATAGTTGTATCTATAGAGACTCTGCTTTCAATTAACATGGGATATTGGAGATTAAAAAGCATAGACTATATATATTTACAATTAATAGCTGTTTAAAAGACATAAAAACTTAAACAAATGTTATAATACTAAATCTAATTTACTCTATGGTGTTGATGTTGCAAGATAAAGCTTTCAACATCTATTATTTATTAAAAAAAGAAAAAAGAAAAAAAGAAAAAAAGAAGAAATCTGTTTCAGGAAGGAAAGTTAGAACACAAATATAATGTGACAAATTACTACTTACCTGCAAGTCTTTATTTTCGAGAGAAAGTGAAAGCTGTGAAAGAGAAAGTGTATCAACTTCACCAAATGAGTGGTTTCTGAATAATATTCATTCCACAATAGATTTACATTAAATGCTACACCTCTGCATTGTATGTCAAAGTCTTGGCTTTGTTCAGATTTTTAGATACCTTGAAAAGTTTAAAGGCTTTGTCTAAGCTTTCCCATAATTGACAACTGAGAGAAAATAGATGAACAGTGTTCATATGCAACTGGGAGAACTGCTGAATACTGTTTTCTTTCTGAGCAGAATGGGTTGGCAGCAGAATGAGAAAGGGACTAGAGGGTTCTATACAGTACAGGGAAAGAGAGGACTCATGGTTAAAGAATACAGTGAAATTTATTTCACGATATTCTTTATATAAAAATATATAGGTCCCTTTCAGCCTAAAACATTCTATAACTGTATGATAATAAGGAAAAGGCCCAGGGGATTTGCCCTCGAATACCACACAAAGCAGAAGAATCAGCCAATGGTTCATGATTCAGAAAATTTTATTTCAGGTCAGTTTCACACAGAGAGGGTGAATGACAAGGATATCTTCTTGTCCACGGCTGTGGGGAGCCTCCAGGTACCTGTCGGAACACAGCATGGTGCAGGCTGATGCTGGCTGTGCTTCCTTGTCCTTAGATCAATGGCTTTGTTGAAAGCTACAGAAATCTCTGGCTGAACGGCTGCTGAGAGAAGGGAGTGAGCATGTCATGGTCTGGTCCTGTCCTTGTCTGTGTCTGCATAGTTCAGGTAGCTAAATTTTCAACTGTGTAATGTCACTGTCAACATTCTCATTCTTCTCAACAGCATGAAAATAAGCTGATTATCCAGTCTCTCTGTCTGTCTGGCTGAGGAATGCACCATGATCTGCTCCATTCCCTGTCAGGTCCTGCATCTGCAAAAGGCAGGAGAACAAACAACATAGCAGCCACCCTTGTTCACCATGGGCAACCCCTGCCCAGGACTCTGTCAGACTCCATGACTTAACTTTGTGTCAGCGTCCTTTGTAGAAGGAAGCCAGTCTCTGCCTGTGTGGGTGAGGACAGGAGTACACCATGGTCTGCCCCATTCCCTGTCTGGGCCTGTGTCTGCAAAAGGTAGGAGAGCAAACAACACAGCAGCCACTCTTGTTCACCATGGGCAACCCCTGCCCAGGGCTCTGCCAGATGCAGTGACTTAACTTTGTGTCCGCGCCCTCATGGAAGGTAGCAAATCTCTCTGCCTGAGTGGCTGAGGACCAGAGCGTGCCATGGTCTGATTCTGTCTTGTTCTGTGTCTGTGGCTACAAAAGGCAAGATAACTTCAGAGCAGCCACCACTGCTCACCATGCACAGCCCCTGCCCAGGTGCTCTACCAGACTCCATGACTTAACTTTGTGTCCTTGCAGCAGGTGGCGAGTGTCTGGCTGTGTGGCTGGGGTCAGGAGTTCACTGTGTTCTGATCCTGTCCTTGTGTGAACTTCTGGCTCTGAAAGTGAAAGGAGGAGCAGCCATCACCTGCCATGCCTCAGGCATCCGCTGTCTCCCTGCCTGGGCTCAGCAGCCCAGCACTCCCCTCCCTGCCTTCCTCCTGCCCTCTCTCCTCAGCACTGTCTCACCCGCCTGCTTGCCTCCAGGCTGATCTGACCCTTGCCACCCCACAGTCCTTTCTATACTCACCCTAGTGTCTGGGTTACCAATCCGTGGCCACCACCAGCATTTTATCCACTGGGACCATTCTATCTGCTGCCACATCACTGGAGCCATCCAGGGTGAAGTCTCAGCTCTCGGTTGCTGGCGAAAATGGGCTGTTGCTCTTCAGCCTTGTTAAATGCAGTGGGATGGACAAACCACACAACTCAGGCTCATGAGGAAAACAGCCAGCACAGAGAGCCCACTATCACTCCTGGTCTGTGCAGGGACACAGCCTCTTCACCTGGGGCTGCAGTCACCTCACAGGTCCTCACTGTCCTGTTCCACCCCAGTTCTCCTGGGCTGCCTCCTTGCTGTCAGGGCTGGGGCAGAACAAGATGGAGCTAAGCATGAGGGCGCAGACAAACAAATGTAATGTCTAAACACCAGCAGCAATTCAGGTATTTGACATACTGACCTAGTGCCACCTGGGTTGTCTTACATTCCAGTATCCTATGGATATACATGAAACTCACAGACAGGACATGGGACCTGGGAAAAATGCATGCCTCTTTAGATCAGGAGTGTTACATGAGGGCATCTCTCATTGCACTAAATGCTTATTTTAATTCCAGTTGTAACACTTAGAATTCTGCTGTCTGCTTGCGTTGCTCAAGGATATGGATTAAGTGAATCTCCATCACTTTTGTGGTTTCATGTGTATAGCTTTGACTGTCAACAGAAAGTAGTCTCCTGTGACTCAAAGTATTTAGAACAACAAGACACAGAAGTAGAGGTTTCTCAAAGCACTTGGTACCTCTTTGTTAGGCCTTGAAGGACATTGCACATATTAAAACAGTTTGCAAGTTGCAATATCCATTTTTGAATCTATATTCAGAATATTGCTTAAAAAATAATTTGCTTACTTAAATGATATAATATCTACTCTTTGATAAAATTTGTAGATGCAGCAGTAGTTCCTAGAAGCAGTATGAGCATATTACTGAATTGTGAGGTTCAAATGAATTACTGGGAGACATATTAAATTAATCCAATGAAATGGCTACTCTTTGATTCTGCTGTTATGGTATAAGATGTTTTCTCAAAATGGGTCTCCATTGAGCAAATGCAGAGGCTCATAAAAGTTTGGAAGCACCAGCACATGTTACTGAATGGGTGTTGAAGTCACACTGTGTTTCATTTGAATTCTGCATAGTAATTCACCAATGTCCAGTGACCATAAATACTGAACTGGAGAGAAATATTGACTTGCTCTTTTATTACTGGAGCAAGGAGGTCGGTGGGAAGAGAAGCAATTTGTTATCATCCTACTGAAACATAGGTTTCTAGGCAGCTTTACCCTGTCACTTCTGTAATTTAAGAATTTTATTTTAGAAATATACTTCTAAATATTACGTTAGAGCACTGGATTACATGCTCCTTCCAAGATCAGACTTTCTCAGATAGATGTTATATAATCAACTGATCTAACAGTCACACACTGCCGAGAAGGGCCTTGTAGCCTCTTCAGCTTCCATTTCACTGGACTCAGTGATCATGTACTGTGATGAGTCACCTTAAATCTGGAAGGAAACTAACCAAGGTGGGAGGGAATCTTTAGTAATACAGCTTTATGACTAGTAGCATGGATTACATACCTACTTTATGAAAGGATTTTGTACATATAACTGTTGATTAATTGACCTGTGAAAGTTTTAATTCTTTATCAATTCTTTCTTTCAGATACAGCTTAAGTCTTTAGTAGCCTTATCAAGTTAGGTAATTTTTATTCTGCGAAGAGAAGATGCATAACAGCAGTGCTCATAAAATACTTCTGAGATTGACAGAATGTGTTGCAATGCAGTCTCTCACCTGAATGGCTAATAAGCACATACTAAAAATGTCAACATCTTACACTGAAGATTGGAATAGCTTCAGGCAACCTGCAGCATTTTGGGAAAAGACAGAGAGAGACAGATGGAAATAGTTGCATATAATTAAATGTGCCAAATAAATAGTTAAATAATAAACTCAGTTAAATAAAAAAAAATGTACTATTTTAATTCTAGTAAGTATCATTATCAAAATTTGTGTATCTATGTATTTTATTTATTATGTTTATGTAACATATTAAATTTTCTGGAAAGCTGCTTCTTTAGAGATCAAAAAACCCAAAGCCACAGAACATTAAAAATTACAACTAGTGTATTTGGTTGGTGATAAAGCAGGCATTTCAAAGTGGTTTTAGTTGGGTTTTTTTTTCATACATATGTGCAAAGATAGGCTAATTTGTTTTTCTTTCTTATATCTTGCCTTTTTATCTTCTAAAAGTATTAAAAAAAAAGATCTATATATAAGGCATTGAATTAAAAATAATTGGGGCTTTATAAACTTGTGATAATGACCAAAGGTGGGCAAAATACATCAAAAGATGTGAAAATCACTATCAAGCACAAAAATAACTTTTCACATTTAGTATTTAATATCAACCAGCATGTTAATGAGATGATAAATAATTAATTATCTGCTTGTTGGAGAAAATTAGAAACCTGTAACAGATAAAATCTGTTCTTACCTGAGAAATAAGAAAACTAAACAAAACAAAATTAAGACAGTCATAGTGATGCTGTTAGAGTTCACACAGTAGTTCTTCACTTTTTTTTAGTGCATGTAAACCGAATAGGTAATAACTGGAGATGAAAAGGGAAAGCAGACTGGAGTACAAATACTTATTCAAACCCAAATATTATTTCATTAAAATTGCTATATGTTTAATCCAAAACAGAATAGTTGACAAAATTGTATAACCTCTTATTTACCACTGTGTTCCTTCTTGATGTATAAAGGGCTTTAGTGTTTGGCAGCTAGAAAGAGCAATTTTTGGTGTTAAAGTTGCAAATCAATAACACAAAGAAGTTCTTGGGGTGGTGATGTATTTTCTAAATATCTGTTTAATTTTAAGAAAGGCAGAGATTTTCAAGTTGGAGATTTGTTGACTACTGTATAATTTAAGAAGTAGTTAACTATTAACAAATACACAGCATTATTGTAGGGTTTGGGGGAGGATAAAATCTCCAGCAAACTCCATACCTTTGTTGAAGTCAAAACCATGACAAGACATGGTCCTAAATGCTGAAACTCAAATGTTTTATTTCTTAAAATGTTACAGTATTTCTTGGTATGGCTTTGGCACAGGGCTCTCTCTCAAAGTAATCCCTGACAGGATTAAAGGCTTAGCATGGCTGAAGAATCTTTCCCATTTACATGCAGCCACACTGCTTTACTAGTTAAGTTCTATAACATCTGCATGTATAAGCTGTCCTTGTTGGTCTAAAGCCTAGGGATTGCTTCACTAGCCTTTCAGTACAACTGCAATCAGCAAGGGAATAGGTGTATTCCTGTTGATTCATAGTGCCCTTTATCACTTTACTTTGAAGTACATGTATGCACTATATACTCATAGGTCCCATTGCAGCAGCCATGGCATGAATTCTCTTTAGCCAATTTTAGATATCAGAGTTCTTCAATGCACATGCAGTCTAAAAATGACAAACCAGCCAGGTTTCAGGTGAACTGAATCACCCACCCAGGGATGTGTAATGTGATGGTGGTGGTCTTGTTTTGCCTGTGCAGTTAGATTTTGGTGTGGATACTTCCGAGTTTTGTCAATGTTAGCTGTGTAGAAGGATCCACACTGTTACCTAAAATTGCAGTTCAGTTTGAGGTAAAGACTTAATGTGATTCCTTTCCAACCTGAAGTCAGTCTGAAACAAAAAATAATTAGTAAACTATGAATTTAGGAAGCTAGTTGAATAGTACTGAAAACTAACCTGAAATGTTGTATCAGTCAGGGAGAGATTCATGCATATGAATGACTATACATATACACAGACATAAGTCCCTCTTATATATAGGAGTTTTTAAATGACAGATAAAGCAAACAAAACCACTTAGCTATGACGTGCTGCCTTTTAGGGTCCCATTTTTTACACAAAGTAAGCAGTATTATTAAAAAAGACCACTCATACTTCTTTGTTTCAAATTTTCAAGATTTGCAGCTTTCCTTTTTCAATTATTTTTCCTTTGGCTGATCTTAATTGTCTCTCCCTTGTCCCACTTGCTATGAATAACATGTTTTGAGATAAAAGCCATCAAAAAGACTGATCTAGAGTTCTGGATGAGCTGGTTGAGAATTCAGTTTGCACTCTCAATGCGACACTTCAAAACAAGAAGCCTAATAAGTTAGAAATAACTGTCTTTTTTTCATTCCAGGTATTCTCTGGCTTGCTTATTAATGTGCACAATCATAGAATCATAGAATAGTTAGGTTTGGAAAGGACCTTAAGATCATCTATTTCCAACCCACCTGCCATGGGAAGGGACACCTCACACTAAACCATGTCACCCAAGGCTCTGTCCAAGCTCTCCTTGAACACCGCCAGGGATGGAGCATTCACAACTTTTTTGGACAACCCATTCCAGTGCCTCACCACCATTACAGTAAAGGATTTCTTCCTTATATCCAATCTAAACTTCCCCTGTTTAAGTTTGAACCCATTACCCCTTGTCCTATCACTACAGT
>JANHGB010004944.1:0-21446 GCA_026283785.1 Coracopsis vasa
TCAGATACTGAAAGGCTGCTCTGAGGTCTCCATGCAGCCTTCTCTTCTCCAGGCTGAACAGCCCCAACTTTCTCAGCCTATATAGACCAGAATAGACTGTGATTTGTTTCTGTAAGTCTCCATTGTTATCCAGATCCTTCCAGTCCCTGATGAAGAAAGGGTAACCTTACTTCTCCATCCCCCCTCCCCACCCACTGCATTTCCTTAGCTAATAATTCAGAGAGAAATTCTTCTTAACAGGCTGATAACATTAGAGTCATCAAAGTGAATTTGCACACCCTTCCTCCTCAGGCTTGTCAGTCCCAGGAGGACTAACAAGCAGGTCTTGCTCACAAGCACGGCATCTGCCAGAGATTTGATAAATTCTGTAACCACAGCCAGTTACTATTGGTGGACTGTGGAATAAATCTGTGAGGGGGAAAGCCCCTTCTGGACTGTGCAGCTTTGTAAAGCAAGCAAACAAAACCAGCAGTATCAGCCTGAGAACCGCCTGTTTGCTGGCCTCTAAGTCAATCAGGCTTACAGTTAAAATAGCCTACCAACCCACCACCAATTAAAAAAACCCCAAAACTGTAATCTCTAATTGCTCCTATCTGTTAGGAGGTTTTTGGGTTTTAATTCCTATCCTGTCTTTTCAACTACTGAAACTTGGTTAAAATAAGTAGAAGTAGAAAAAAAATGGATTATTTCAGCATGGGCTCTTTAGAAAATTCAGTAAGTCTATTTAAAAATACATGCACTTTAATGTGTGCATTAATGTGTTGCACTTTCCATTGGGCAAGGCTGCTTTGGCACCCTCGGTAAGAAGTTTAGAGGTGTCATTGATTAGTCTGGTGCGGAATGGTCATTCTTATTGAACTGTATTGTCCAATGGGCCATCAAGGCCCATCAGCTGGCAGATTTAGACACAGGTCTCTACATGCTCTATTCAGTCTAAGTGGCTGGTTTGGCATACCTGCATTTGCAACTCCCATCTTTTTGCTCAATAAAATCTTGTAGTACTTCACGGTGGTCAGGGAAGCTTGAGCTGGCATTGCCACTGCGGTACTGATGGGTTTAACTTGTGGGCACTTTGAGTTTTTTCCCTTATTCCCAGAAATTTTTACAAAATTTGTTTTAACAAGGAGAGTGAGCTTTCTGAACAGCAAATCAGGGACATCTCTGTTAGCTTGAATCTCAGCTGCGGGTGTTTGGGGACACAAGTGCCATAACCTGTGTCATGAACTAGGGGGTTTGCTTAGCCGGGATAAAAGAAGAAATTGAATTCTTTGCTAGATGAGGGGTGTTAAAGGTGCTGAGTTTTGTAGTTATTCCCCTACATAATTGCATTGTATTTTCTTGTGAGCTTGGACTTCAGAGTATTTTTCACGAAGTCCCAATACCTATCACCTAAATGTATGAGGATCTTAGCTTGCATTTTCTTGAAGCACATTTCTTTGCCTTGTGGTTGCCAAGAAATGCTTGGAAACACTGCAGAAGTGCCTACATAAGAGTTCTTTTAAAGTGAATTAACAAAAAAAATACAAAGCCACAACTTAATTACCTTTTACATTTAATAAAATCTTATGATTTTAGAGAGGCTGACTCATGATATTTGAATGCCAGGAGTTGGCAATACTGCTAGATGAAGTGTTAAATCATTTCAAGATCTGCACTGTTCATCAGCCTTTTTTCACAAAGAATAGGGAGGGGATGATATACGTATAACCAAAAAGTAAAGCTCATGCAAAGATGTCATTATTAGATGCTCAAAGTGCTGTGTCCTCTCCCTGAAAGAGTTTGGACCTGAGAGTGAATGTGTTAATAACCACTCATGCGGTATCTTCCAACTTCCAGGGAAAAAAACGTTTGAGAATCTCCTTCAAGTTGATACTATACTGCTGGAATGTCTTCCATTACCTTGTGCTGCAACATATTACTTGAATGAGTTATAGCATTTAAGTAGTGTTCCTCAAATAGCACAGCTCATGCCCACCTGCTTGGGATTTTGTTTTCCACTTCTAAAAATCCAGAGGAAAGGCAGAAATGTTTTAAACTAAATATTGGCCCCTGTGCAGGTCTTATCACTTCCACTTCTCCCGTTTTCCCCGAGCACAAAAATCTTTTATATTTGTGGTTTATGTATGTCTTGTGGTATTTTTTAGTACTACCTTTATGTGGTATGCTCATGCCTCTGGGGCAGAGCACAGTGGAGGAGGATGTTTAAAATTAGGTGCAGAATTATAAATCTTTGATAAAATGCTGATAAATCTTTATGTAATGTACATTTAAAATCGCTCAGAATCAAGAAATCGTGTTGCCAAATCACAAGTGAGCAGTGCTGTTTCATGCTGATAGAGCCCTGTTGAAAGAAAATACTGTAGATTTGGATTTTCTGGCAAATTTTTCTGGATCCCACGGGCCTGTGAACAGAATATAAAATAACCATTTTAATTATAAGGTAAACTAAATATCATTAGACGGTATTGGACATTTTTAGCTAAGCCTGTTTGGCCAACATGAGACCTGTATCATGAGACATACAGAAGCTGGGATGCATTAGGAAATTACCTGTGTTGTAAGAACGGGCTTCCTGCTGTGAAAGCAGAATTGTGCCTTAGAGGCCTGTACAGTGCCCTCAACTAATAAACTGAAAGATGCTTCTTCTAAATCAGCTCTGGTTAACATAAATGGGTGAAAAGGGTGTCAATCACAAATATACATCAATGTGTATCCATAAAAAATTAAATGGTTTAGAAGCTGGGTCACTAGTTATTCAGAAATGCCATGGAAACAGCACCAGCTTTAGTAGCAATGATGAGATCACAGGCAAGGGCTTTAAAAACAGCACTGAATGATTCTGTGAATTTCTTGCCTGCTGTGCTTAATATTTTTAATCTAAAATTACTAATAAAAATATCTGTTGCTCTGGCAGATTGCAGGCACAGGTTCCCAACACGAGGGGTAAAGCGAATGTCCTACTGTCTGCTGCAAAGGCAAAGCCATATTTTTTGGCCATATTTCTTCATAGGTATGTAAGGCCAAGAGGGACCATTACAGCCATGTAGTTTGACCTTCTACATAACACAGACCAGAGAATTCAACTCAGTGATTGCTGCCCTTGGGCTAGATTTCAAAAGTGGAGAGAGATTTATTCCTTTCTGGTTTTTTTCTTTGGTCCCTCAGTTTGTTCAACTGCCTGAATTGAGCTCTTTGTTAAATTCAAGAGACTGTAATATTAATTCATGTTTTGGTTTCAGAATATGCATATATGTATATATATATAAATACATAGATGTGTGTACAGACACACATTTAAAATGGTTTGCATTTGTAGTAATAGTTGGCACCACCATAGAGGTGACTTCAGATTTGAAAGGATGCATAGACTCATAGGAAAAGTAGGGTAGCAAAAGGATGGTAGAAGGTAGCATGGCCTTCACATGCAAGTCATCATGGGTCTCTGGTGAAGTGTTTATACTTGACATTAAGTCAGCACAGGGAGTGATTAGAGGCCTACAGAGAGAATCAACTTGCCTCACCCTGAAGAAATTGCCAAAAATGTAATGTAGGACAGAGACCTCTCAGTTGGGGCTCGTTTTAAAAAGGCAGAAGTAGGCCAGGAGCTCAGCCCTATGCAGGGAAGCTAAAACCTCCATCCCTATATCTACTGTGGGAAAAGGCTGAGTAGAAACATTCGTGCTGAGAAGCAAGTGTGGAGCCGCCTTCTTTGCTACCCATTGCATCCGTGCTGGAGTGAAGCTGCAAGACTTTTTTGTTTTGCTTCAGAAAGTTCTTAGTGAGAGCTCCGTTGAGATGAGTTTACCTTATGTGGGCTAAAAATAATTTTTAGAAAAGGCTGTAATCGCTTCACTTACTCTAAGGACTATGATAAACCTGATGGGATACTGTGCAGACCTTCAACTGTTTGTGTTTACTGCCACTGAAGACCCTTGGCCACCCCAAGAGAAACACTTTCTGTTTAGTGGTCCATTAAGTGCTCTAGTCTGATTAATGAAGCAGACTTATTTATTGTCACTGGAAGTTGCCCTGGAAGCTTACATTAAAGGAAGACTACAATGAAAAGTTATCACGCTTTGGATAGGTAGATATTTAAGAAGTAAGAATATATAAAAATGGATTTTTATTAGGATTGCAACCCTCTCTTTCACAATTCCCATAATAACCATGACCAGGCTGAATGACCCCCCAGTGGACCTTTTTATTGATACTTCCCAGCAGGCGTTTAAGTTTGATAAGTAGGTCAGGATTCAGTTGGTCTGATTCCCATTTGAATGCATGACAAAACAGAAGGATTTCAGCCTTACCGTCAAAAAGGTTCTACTCTTTCATGTTCAGGTTATCTAATATCTAGAGGGCAGGTGCAGGGGTAAAAAAAAAATCACAGTGGGGAGAAGGGTAGTAAGGAAAAGAAGGTATTTAATTAAAAATAATTAAAAAATTTAATCCTCTGAGTGACAGCATGACTAATGACTCCATAATCTCTACTCTGCCATTTCCCATCTACAACAGAATTGTCCTGCTGCAGATAGTCTTTAACGTCATGAAATACTTTGTAGCCACCTTTAGTTTACGAAGTGATCTCCCACTTATCATCCTAGCGCTATCTTTTTGGAGTGGAGGAGAGGGTGTGTTGATACATTCTGCCTCCTCCACAAAAATGCAGAAGGTCCAGGGGGCAAAACTGAACTTGCTCTGACAATTCCTGATTCTCCCTTTTCTCCACGTGCCGTGTCCTGGGAAGGGAGCTCATGCAAATTTCCCAGTGCCCCTCTGGCACTGAGAAAGGAAATTTAATCTAATTTACTAATTCACCCATAGGCTTATGATGAATAGAAAATGAAGAGGTGTGTCATCTTGTCCAGTGAAGTTGGGGGTGATGAGCTGAAACCAACAAATACATTACAAAAAAGATAGCAAGCTGGAGTAAAACCAAGTTCTCATTGGTGAATTATTAGTCCAATGTTCATTATAATGTCTAGTTTCAATCCTAATGAGGTGGAACTTGATGAGGTAATTACTTTGAACTATAGGATTCTGTTTGCCCACAACAAAAGCTTGTAGTATGGTATCATCTCATCAAGCCCATCCCTTTTTCTCAAAAGTTACTAGTTTTCTTTTAAATTGGATGTTTGTCTTTTCTCATGTAATGAAAATGGCAGAGTGACTGGAGATATCTGGTACATATCAGGATTTATCTGAAGGTAACTACCATCTGCAAGTAGTTCCTACTCAGTCTGGTAGGGAAGAATCTCAAAAAAAAAAAAGGAATGTCAAGGGGATATTTGCTGGTAAATCTGGTACAAAGTTGGTGCCTCGTACAAAAAAGATGAAGTGAACTAATATTATTGGAACGTGTTTTGAGTCACAAGTTTCACAGAGTATGGACATGTATTATATGATTTCCACAAGGTGGATTGCAGTATATGGAGTTTGCAGGTTCAGCTAACTGTGGATTGCAGCATCATTGGTGTGTAGTAAAAACACCTTGAGTTTCTCTTGCATCCCACCTTTGCTGACCATTTGTTTCAGCCTAGAATATAGGAGCATTTGTGAGTATATGAATGAAGGAGTTCCTGCTTTCATTGCTTTGCCCCCCATGGTGTTAGGATATGTATAATATTTTACCAAGCAGTCACTCAGAGTTATAGGGGTTTTAAATCCTTTTTTCAAAAAGAATGTGATGTACTGGTTGAACCTCGTCGCTTTGTTTAGGAACCTAGAATTGCTGGATTTGCCATCATTTGGTAAGGAAAGAGGATTTTTCTGTGGGTTCCATTTTGAAGGATGCAGCACTATGTTATAGATAGAGCACAGGACAAGCAGTTTGGTACCCGCTCATTTTTTTTTCTCCACAAATATCAGGCTCTGGATATTGAGTCTATTGGGTCAGACTAACTTGCTGTCTTGTCTCCACATCCCTTTCTTGGCCTTTTATCCAAAATCAAGTGTGATATCTATTCTTGTCAATTTTATGCTAGACATATCTTCAGTTTGAGGACTTGACGTTAAAGGGGTGTGGGAAACAGAAGGTCGACTTGGAGCTTGCTCTGTGCCTTGACCTAGCAATGCAGTGCCCCGGGGAACAGAACTGGATGATGGGAAGAGTGAGTGCTGGCAAATGCAGAGGTGCAAGTGCATAAGCAAGGCAAGTATTTCACAGCAGTATTTTCCCTGTCTCCAGTGGCTCCTAGTTCAGGGGCTTTCTGAGCCAAAGCAAGGTGTAAACTCTTTTCCATGGATTTCCCTGATTTTTCTGTAACATCCTGCAGCAAGGAGGGTGCAGCAACACTCTCGACACACTGTGTGCAGAAGCATCCCTTCTTTCTTGTCTTTGAAACCCCTACCTGTCTTTTCCATTGATACTCCTCTAGTTCTTTCTGAAAGACATAGAATAGCCCTTCTTTCTTTCATTCATCTTTTTTATGGTCCACTTCTGGTTTTCAAGATCTGTGTCGTGTCTCTTTAAAAAGTTGTAAATTATGGTTACAATATGAATACAGTTAATTTAGTTTAATGGCAGGCTGTGTAACAAAAAAGCTAGCAGGAAGTTAAAACAATGATGCATCCTTCAACAGACGTTTCAGTGTGATTAAGAGACAATACAGGAGCTATTAACTGTCAGACTGCAATGAAGTTAAACAGCTTGTTTTGTTTTTACTGGAAAGCAGAAGGACTATAAAAAATGTTAAATGTCTTTCAGATCAGGGCAAAGGAGTTGCTAAGAAGCTATTTCCTCATGTAGAAACCTTACTGAAAGGTCTGAGGAGCTTGAATCTCCTAAATTCTTTTCATAGGGAATAGGTGGGAGAGTTGTGTAGAGATACTATTTGTAGCTCTAAAACTCTTTTCCTTTGAAGTTTTGTCCTGTTCTTACAATTCAGACAGACAGTACTGTGGTACTTGCTCTTTGTTAGAAAAATAGAGAGAAGAAACAGAAGTACTGAACCCTGACAGGCCCACATAGGTAAGCTCTGTTGACATCTAGGGCGCTGCAACCCATGCTAGAGCCTAAGCAGAGAACTTGGAAGTTCCCAGGAGAACTGGTGAAGATTCAGGTTTTGTCAGTTGAGGAGATATAATGAGGGCACTATGGAGGGCATGGGTGTTTGGGAAGCCCTACAGGCATTGTTTTCGTTTTCATATATTTTTAATGGTTTCAGGTTTTTGCCTCCAGGATAGGTACGGTTTAGGGAACTTGCAGAAGCATGCAGCATCTTTCAGAAAACCCAGCTTGCGTTTATTTAGAGTTTAATACCTTTGTTGGCATTGATTTTTTTTTCATTAAATTATATTTGGGTTTTTTTTACTTGTCTGCATGCTTTGGCACTGGTTACACTGAAGAAACTTATGTTTCTGTAATCCTGACTTTTTGTCTATTGATGCTATTTTCTGTTTTAGCCAGAGGTGTTAAAGCAAGATTTGGCTGACTAACTAGCTGCAGGTACTTTTCGACACTAGTGTCTCTTAACTAATCTTCAGACCAATGTCAGTATTGAATTTGCAGATGTTTAGATATGGATCCCAAAAGTTATGTTTTTGGCTGTAAAAATGTCCTATAGAGTGCAGGATTGTGAGCAGAAGATTCAAGCTTCGCTTCCAGGGTTTCTCACTGACTTGCTTAGTGTTCTTTTGCTGAGGGTATGAGGTGGTTTTAGCCTCCATGAAACAAGTACATTAGTTTCTTACAGCAGTGTGGCCCAGTGTGTTGCTTGGAAACTCAGTAAGGTTCATCAATGAAAGACATTTCTGAATGATACCTTCAGTAGTAAAGTTGGTACTTTGAAATTTCTTGATAGGGTGATTATACCAAGTGTTGTTACAGATCTCATTTTATCTAGGTTGTCCTCCAACCAGAGGAGCTTACTAGGTCTTTACATGTAGCAAAATATTACTGCTGTGGAGGAGGTGATGCACAGATTTTGCTGTGCTTTGAAATGCTTTACCAATGCTTTTTGTCCTCCCACCAGNNNNCACCCCCCCACCCTGCCTCTGCTTTGGGCCCTATGAAGTTACTTAGGGAGTTATTTAAATATGTATCTTCTGAAATTCAGGCTTGGAGTCTTTAATCCTAATTTCTTCAGTTACTGTCACCAGCAATGGCCAAATGTACCCATAACATCCACAGATGGCAGCAGCCAGAGATACCACGTGGGGTGAGTGGTCCAGGGGCTCTTTCCTTTATTCCATCTTCATGAAGAGGTGTCCCTCACCTTCTTCTCTTACATAATCTCACCCCTCAAAATTGGACCCCAGGCAATGTATTTGCTCCACACGAAAAAGAGGACATGAACCTATACTCCCATTTACCTCTCCCATCCCTGCGAACTGTCAGTCATATCCCTTCACTGGCATTTTTTTCTACAAATATTCACATTAAGCCCGTGTTTGGTTTGTGTTAAAATATACTTGCAGATGCTTGGTAAAAGTTTGTAGCCTTGGTACTGTTCTCTCTGTGTTGCAATTATTTACATGTTAAGATGCCCATGTGTGAGTATTGCAAAACGCCTGAATTAGAGATTACGGGACTTGTTAGCCCCTGCTTTTGGCAGTCATTTAGGAAGGCAGGCTTGGGAGCCCTGGCTGAGCACTAAACCTGTACTTCCTTCCTTACCCAGGTTTTTGCTCAGCTCCCAGGAGTGTTTCTGATCTGGGCAACCAGTTATTGACTTAAATGTCTGCCTTTTATTCTTGCTTGAATATCCAAGTTTTTCAAAGCTGTGATATTCTGGCTGCTTATGACACACAAGTGTGTTCAAAATGCTACCTGGCTGGAGAAGAGATCGATGCTCCCTTCTCAGTGGGGGTCCCTGCTGCTGCAAGAGCTGTCACAAAGAAAAAATGTGTGGGTCTGTGGCTTTTAGTCTCTTATGGACAGAGCTATCTCTTATAAAGCCTTGCTTTGGCCATTTTCCAACTGGGATAGGTTAGAAAAGTCTGGCAGCGGCTTCCATGAGTCTTTAATGTCCGACAGACTGGGCCAGGTGGACCATTTCACTCAGCGGTTCATGCGTTTTGCCAGCCAACTTCTTTTCTATGCTTAATGACTTCTGCAGCACATTCTGGGCAGTTCCAGTTAATCTCGTCCTTTCATCCTCCTGTGATCTCACTCAGTTTCCTGGAGAATCAAGTGTGAAGGTGCAGTTGGCCTCTTCTGTACTCCAAGCCCTCAGGCTGCCAGTGCTGGAAGGGGGAGCACAAGATGCCTTATTCTTGAGTGGCTCCATGACTGGAGAAGTACCTGTCCTTGAGGAGACCAGTCCTCCACTGGATAAATCTTGATAGCATTGATATTTCAATGCAGATTTTAAATTATAAACTGTGGCCTGTATATACTAAGCCCCTCATCCAGTTGTATGCTGAATTTAGAAGAAGGTGTAAAATCAGGCAAATATTTCTAGAAAATAAATGGGCAGCTACTATATTTCTTATGTAAATAGGATATAGAGTATACAAATAGCTGGTTTTAGTGTCTACCGCTGTATTGGCATATGCAGATAACTGCCTCATGTGCATATGTGTTAACAGTAACTAAATATGAAAATTGAACAGTCATGCAGCACTCTGTGTTTTCCCTCATTTTACAAAATCTGGCCTACTTTATTTGGGCAATGTATTACTATTTTTTTTTTGGTATGTCTGTACAATATTGACTGAATTCATAAGTCAAAATATGAATTCAGTTTTCACAAATTGAAGCACACTTACCACTTCTGTGGTCTTATCTTGCTTGAATGTAATAGAGAATTCACAAGCTGAATAATATGTTTTGAGAGAGAAGAGCATTCAAAAAGATGCAGAGAGGATGCATCAGATGGAAAAGTCCTCAATATGCTGAAATAATTACAAGCTCCTTTTAATAAAATTTATCAATGGGCATTTTCAGATGTGGTTTAGGATACTCACTTGGAGAATTTAATAAGCTAAAGTCTATAAACACTCCATCTAGGGACTAGAATAATTATTTGAACTATCTTTAAAAGTTGTGCTGTTTATTCAGTAGTCTATAATGGGGTTTATGAGCTGTAAGGATTCATTATGCAAATACCTATTTAAGATTTGTATGGACCACAATTAAAAGCATAGCTGGATAAAATGTGTTGGTTTTTACATGCCCAGTAGACAGGCTCCAAAGTGAAGTATCTCCACTTCTTCAAATTATTTTTGTACCAAAGAAACTTAAGAAAATTACATTTTTCATTATGAATACCTGTGTTGCCTTACTTTCCCTCTCTTCTTTTATTTCCAAGCCTAACAGTTAAGGTCTACCGTTAAATCAGGACAGAGAATGAGACTTGCATGTCATTGTTTATGGCATGTTCTTATGAGACCTTTTTTGCCAGCATCTTCAATAGGGTTATATCTTGAAATGCACCTATGTGTATAAACTTAAAATGGCCAGATTTTACGAGATATTTTTAAAGCAGTAACTTGTCAAGCCTGGGGTGTCAGTAAATTATCTCCTTGAATCCTTAGGAAGCTGGACTGATGGCAAGGGTTAACTCTGCAAATGCCAGATGTTCACAAATACTTGCCTTCATTCTTCCTTTTGTCCACAAGTGCAGCATTTCATTTGCCTGGAGTATGATCTGATCAAAAGAGGAATGCAAAGGAGTGCTGTCCCCTTCCACTGTTTTTCATAGAAGCTGAGTGTACAGAGTCTCCTCTGACACTGACTATAAAAGACTTCAGGCTTTCTCTGCCTCGCATTTGCCATCAGTGGGGGAGGCATTTTCTGTCACGTGTGAGGTGCAAATAAAGGCTGCAAGAGTCTCTTCAGGACACTAATATATAAAATCTTCACCCCACAGAGTTATCGTTCTAGTGTTAAGTTGCAAATGAAGTGGAAAATCTGTGATAACAGACGTAATAGTAAAGCAATTGGATTGGGGGCTTTGTGCCCTCTTTTTTGTGTCTTACAAGAAATGATTACTTGTCTGAAATGGAGGATATTTTCTTCTTTTTTGTGTCACTTGTATGAATTTTATTTTATAGTGATGGTGGTTATTGCATTAAGCTTGTTCATGTTCTCCCCTAAAAACACTAGCAGTAATATTACAGGTGATATGTTGGTTTGTACCCTTTATTTCACAACGATATCAGATGAAATTACCCTTCTGCTGGAAATTGCATATTTTCTATCTATCTCCTCCCTTAATGTTACCAGATTGTATTAATCATAAATGTCAATGAAGTCTCCAGATGACTTCCTGACTTTCGACAAAAGGCCTTCATCTCAGCCTCTTAAATTCCAAGGTCAAGGGGAATGTAGCATTCAGAATAATTATTAGCATTATTTTACCTTGACATTTCAGCCCTGCTTTCAGTTTAGCATTCCAACCAGGCAGTGGAGACGAATGTCATCTTTCAATTCACAGGAGGGAATTGCCCCAATTAAACCTGACTTTAAGGATATCTGAAGCGCTGTATTAATGTGCTGTCCTGTTTTTTTTAGAAATACTTCATGAAGGAGAGAAAGTTTCATTAAAAGCACTCAAGATTTACAGTGACCAGAACAAGCAATTTCTGAATTACTGTTTCCCCCCTAGGCTTGGATAAATAATAAGTGCTTCTCGTTTTCAGAGGAGCCAGTGGTTACACTGCTCTAAAGATTCTTTTACCTTTTGTTTCAGCTAAAAGGTCAGAGTTATAATTTTGTCTCATCATGAACTATTAGTGGTACCTTGTCATTGTTACGTGCGTTGTTACGTATCCAGGATCTTGCGCCCCTCCTTTGTACATGTATTTACTTAACATTTTTAACATCATATCAGGAAAGAGGGACAGAATAATGTTGTTTGTTGGAGTTTTTTTTCCCAGCAAAGAAAAACATTTTCACCAAAGCACAGATGAAAAGAAGACGCAACCACCATGCCACACAGAACCCAGCAGCCATCTGACCTTGACTGGGTGGAGCACGGGCAGTCTGGTTCAGTCAAACAATTTTACTTACTCATTTCCTGCAAACTTTTGATGCTTTGGGATTCTAGAAGTCTGTTTTGATAATGAGGTAAATAACTGTGTAAACGTCATTCACCGTATGTTGGTTAGAAAGCAGGTGCATGCAGATGAATGCCAGACACCAGTTAGTCTTCAGAGAGCAGGCTTTTTTGGTACAGTATAGAGAATAAATCAAGTTCCTGTGATGAGCAACACTTATTTCAATAACTTTGTTCCAATTCGATCCTTGAGATTTGCTGTAGAGAAAAAATGGAGCCACACTGCAAAAGGATATACCAGACTGCATAACTTTAGCTCTCTGTTCTTATTAGTTGCTTTTCCTGATACACTATGCCTTTCTGTGAAACCTTGAAGATAAAATTGCTTTGTGTGTTTTGGACTGTAAGTCATGGCTCCTCTCCAGCTGATAACAAATTGCTATTTGCATCTGTTACGATTGTGTGCCCAGTGTGTGATTTTACACAACTGCTGTGGCCCATATTGTTTCAATGGAAGTGAAATTTATTGACTTCCAGTTAAATTTGACTTTGGGATTTCACCTAACTGGAAAGTAAATTTATTGATGCTGACAATCCTTTTTTTCTAACCTGGTTCCATGCAGATTCTTACTTGAAATGCTTTTGTCTCCAGCACAAACATGCTCTTTCTTGTATTCTTTATTTTTAAGTAGAAATCTTGCATAAATATCACATGAACATATAGTTCACTGCACAGATATGTAATGATCTGCAATGTGTTTTCCCACAGAATTTTCCAGCAAATTTGACATTGTTTTCTACTTAATGCTGTAAGTTCTAACATGGCTTATACTTAAAAGACAAATGGTACACAAATATCAGACTTTCTATGACAAGTTGGTTAAGTGATGCACCTCTAATTTACCACGGAAGTCCACAGGAGTCTCA
This sequence comes from Coracopsis vasa, assembly GCA_026283785.1. Taxonomy (NCBI): domain Eukaryota; kingdom Metazoa; phylum Chordata; class Aves; order Psittaciformes; family Psittacidae; genus Coracopsis; species Coracopsis vasa. The sequence continues at coordinate 12,867 of JANHGB010004944.1, forward strand.
AGTCCTTTTCCAATTTCGATGTCCTTTCCTGCTTTCTCCTGTTAGATATTTACTAAGGATAGCTGACTCATCTTTAATGAGTTTATGGCCAACAGTTCCTGACCCAGTTTTAGTTAGCTTTCATTGACCTAAGCTGTGTGGTGATTAATTGTGCTGATAACAGAAGTGGAAGCTTCTTTCCTCCTGCCTGTCAAGCTTAACAAAAACATTGAATCTGAAGATCATGGCAGAGATGGAGGATTGATACTGAACACTGTGGAAATGACCCTGTGCTGTCTCAACTAAAGATCTGGCCCATTTTGTGAAATAGAATTAAATTTATTCACTTAATCCTTCATTACACAGGTGCTGCAGTAAAGCACATATGTTGCATGCATATATACGTGTAAGAATATAAAAGAAGCTGTTGTTGGTCTTTTGCATCATAATTTTTACTGAGTACTGTCTGGTGTTGGAAGAGGGTGTAAAAGAATTTCATTGAACATCTATGCATTTCCTTATTTTTTCCCTTTTCCTACATTAAAAATGTACTTTTTAATTGTATAACTATGTTTTTCCAGCTTTCATCTTAATCATAGAATTGTATCGTGGAATCACAGAATGGTTTGGGTTGGAAGGGACCTTAAAAACCATCCAGTTCCAACCCCCTTGCCACAGGCAGGGACACCACGCACTAGACCAGGTTGCTCAAAGCCCTGTCCAGCCTGGCCTTGAACACTGCCAGGGATGGGGCAGCCACAGCTTCTCTGGGCAACCTGTGCGAGGGCCTCACCACACTCACAGGAAAGAACGTCTTCCTAATATCTAATCTAAATCTCCCCTGTTTAAAGCCATTACTGCTTGTCCTGTCACTACATGCCCTTATAAAAAGTCCCTCTTCAGATTCCTTGCAGGCCCCCTTTAGCTCCTGGAAGCTGCTCTAAGGTCTCCCCGGAGCCTTCTCTTCTTCAGGCTGAACCCCAACTCTCAGCCTTCCTCCACAGGAAGGGTGCTCCAGCTCTCAGAGCATCTTTGTGGTCTCATTAATGCTAATTTACCAGATAGGACCCTGGAGAGTGTGAAAGAGAGATTCAGAAGAGCTATCTGTAACCCAGCAAAGCTGGATCCCATGTCATCCAACTGCTTTGTATAACCTTTTGGGGAGGGCTCCTGGGGTTTCTTCTGTATTCCTTCAGGATTACCCAGCTCCATAAAATTAGGCTTTCACATACTAGCATTTTGATTCTATGTCTCCCGCAAGCATGTTTGTAACACTTTTGAGTTTGAGGGCTGAGAACACAAATCTGTCACTTTCCAGTGTGCTCTTTCATTTTTGCACAAGCGGCATATATTCTTTCCTAGCAATGAGCTGCATTTCACAAACTCACCTTTTCAGGAGACCATTTCTAATTTAATTAGTTCTTTGCTCAGTCCCACTTCTAAGCCCTTGGAACCTAAAGCTTGGGAGACAATTATTTCCATCCCTGAAGAGGGGTCTTTCAAAATCCCTTTGCATCTTGTGAGTTAAGTGTTTAATGTTTCAGCTGGAGATTGGTAAGCATGAGAACAGAAGCTGAATGGAATGAAATGTTTTCAGAGCCCATCCATTTTAAATAGATTTGGCCCCAAACTTTCTTATTTTTCTTGTAGATTATGTTTAGAGTTTCCAGTTAAGAGGAGCTAGAGATTATTTTTCCCACTCTCAACTGGAATAAATACAGGAGTGCCTGGCTGATAATGGATCTGCAGCCACACAACTCCAAGGCCCTTATTGTCTGTGTTTTTCATTAAGTGATGTATGTCTTCACAGTAATACAGAAACGCTAACAAAGGAGTGCTGTTAAGTGTGAAGGAGCAAATACATTCAGATCTATTTTTGGAGTCAAACAAATTTTCTTGGAACGTAAAAAAATAAAAAATTACTTCATGATGACAAGTAGTCCTAAAAACTCAGTCTGAGGTAATTTATGTGTGTGTACACACACAGACAGGTATCCTGGTCTGGCTTTTTAGTTTGAGACTGTTATAAAAGTGATTGAAAACAAAGGGAGTTGTTTGGGAGCCCTGCTTCAGTGAATCAAAACTATTAGGGATTTTACTGTTGTGAAAACAGGGTTTATTTAACAGGCCTCTCCAAAGTTTTTCTTTCCTCTGCCTCCAAGCCAGAGTGGACACTGGCATGTGAGATGATTGCAGGCTGTGAATTTTCAAAGAGGTTTAAAGTAACAAGACCACCCCAGTGGCTCTGCTAATGCTGCTGCTGCCCTTAGAAAGAATTCTGTAAGTGTTTGACTTGCAGAGGCAGCAAAGTAATTGAGGAGACTTGTTCAGGAAGCAACTTATGAACATTTCCTTACCCAAAAGCTCTTTGGTCAAGGACATGAAAGCAAATGTAGCTGAAAGAAATCTAGTAAAAACCTAAATGTAATGGCATTGATTTTCTGATTTGTGTTTTTCTGTTGTTTTCTTTCCTCTTCTTCTGTTTTAATACATCCTCTGTGCTTTTTCTAACAAATTACAGTATTCCACCCACTGCCTCAGAAGTTTAAAAAAACCCAATTGAGCAATTAAACAGGTTTCCAGAAGCTTTGGTTACAAAGCCATTGGGCTGCATATGCTGGCAACAAACAACTGATATAATTTAATGAGGTGTAACTGAGTAATCTGGGGCATCCAGCAGGTTTTTGCTATAAGGGGCTACATCAGAAGGCCCTTCTAAGAAGTACCCTGTGACGCATTTGGAGTTGTCTTTGCAGAGCACTTATAAAACGCGTTGTGCTGATGCTGGTCTGTGGGCCCTCAGTTCCTGCTTTTCACCCATTTAATTAATTAGAGAAAAACTGAGCCAGAGATTAAGTGACTCTAAGGTCTCATACTTTCTTTTCATATTGTATTACTTACAAAGAACTTGAACAGGAAGGTGACCTTGCTTGTAATTGTAACATTCCTTATTTTTTATTTAATATGAGCAAAAATCTTATCTATTATATTCACATACTCTTAGAATTATGGGCCTTGAGGTGCTTTAGATTTGGATCTTTCCGTAAGGAAAATTGTGTCCATCTTCCATTGCAGAAATGGTTATCAAGTTTCCTGAATTCATGTCTTATTACAGAAATAGCAGTATTTCAAGAGAAGTTAATGTTGCACAATTTGTGATGCTGTTTATGTACTCTTTCTATGGGTCTGAAAACATCTGTGATGTGATTATTAAAAGGACAGTAATGGCTACTAAACTGAAAACTGGAAAACAGAACATTTCTTCCCTTTTATTTTTCAAAGACTAACTTGAAATGTGTCAATGCATGTAGGCCATTTCTCCAGTGTGAATTGCAATGAGGTCCATTTTTTCACATCAGTGGTATGTGAGTCCATAATGCCCTGCCTCTGAACAAGCTTCCCCTGCTTTTGGGTGACTAGATGTTTAGAAGAGCCCTTCCTAGAAATTATGTCCAGTGGGTCAAGCCTGTGTGGTCTTCCCCAGAGAAAGACCTCTCCCAAGAAAATGCCACTGCAGAAGAAGGGCTATGTTAATTGGTGTAGTTTAAGAATATTCAATTTAAAAAATTGGTTGCTTGTACTAATATGGAGATATATGTGGGGGAAGGTTTAGGGTTTTGGTTTATTTTGGGTTCAGGTTTTTTTTCTCCTAATGCCTCAATTGGTGTGATAACTGAGAGTTGTGGAGATGCTGCAAGAGTGGTGCTGCAGCATAAGCAATGGACGGGTACTTTGAGTGGTCCCCGAGATGCCCACTGCCCCTCAGAGCACTACTTGAGGGTGGCCTGCGAGTCAGCACCCACATCCACTGCCCTTCCAGGCAAGCTGCTGGGCTCAGGGCTGTGCTTTCCACCAGCCAAGGAAGAGTGAGGCAGTAACCCAGGAATTTCCAGGGAATTGCAAAATACGAGTTAGATCTATAGCGCATATTACTAGCTGTTAGTATAGTGTGTGTATGTGTGTGAGAATAGGAAAAGGGTGTACTGGAAGCTTCCTGTGTCCCATGTTTTTTAAGTCCTGCCAGGGTGCCTGTGATTGAAAAAGGCGCTGCTGCTTCCGTGAAATCTTGGAGTGTGTAGGAGAGAAGAGAGAATAGGCCTCTGTTTCAACTGAAATCACTGCAGTGAGCAAAGATGGCACTTCCAAACTATCAGAAGCTGTTGAAACACAAGTCATGCCAAAAAGCAGGTAGCTAATGGGAGTGCTCTCCCCAAAATGTAGTTTTCAGTTCTGCTAATACAGTATCTGTTTCATCAGTTTTCTACAAAAATGTGTTCCACTTCCAAACTGTGTCCAGTAGTTTCTATCAGTTTGGTACTCTGACTTCACCAGTTCGCTAATATTTGAGGTGTTTTGTTTCTAAAATCTACACTGTGAGCTTTTGAAAGTTTTATTTTTCCTACTGCTGTGTTTCAACTTCATTGCCTTCCAAGACCTGACTGGTTTGTGTGTGATTCTTACTACTGCTTTACAGAGAAGCTCTATAGGTGGTTTTCCATCATGCTCATGAAGATCACAAGAGGAAATCTGTTTCCTGAACCTTAAAATAAATATGTTAATCAACACCCAGTTGCTTCAGTATTTATGCTGAAATAGTGTCTTGTGACTGTAACTCAGTCCAGAGTGTGATTTTAATGTAATTTATAATCCGCTAACTTAGAGTGTTAGAGAGTGAAGGTAGATCTGGTACACTGACAGTGTGCTCAAAACACCACCTATTATAAACCAAGGCTGAATGAAAGTTTAGATGGATATGTCTCTTTACCTGTGAATAGTCATTTTTAAAAATCATTGTATTTCAATCTGATAATAAAACAATAGAGATCTACAGCTGCTTGCGTACATAGGCCGTTATGGAAGCTGTGCTGGAAAGTTGTTTGGAGGTTAGCTGGATGATGTCGGGTTGCTGGTTTAATTTGGAGAGGTATTTCAGCTGTAGATGCTCAAGTTATGCACAGATACAAATGCAGTTGTGAACACTGTAGTCCGGCTGTTGAAATTATACCCACAGAATAGCCATGGAATATGTTTTGCATGAGCAGCTACTTGAAATGTTTTGCAAGGGCACCTATGGAAAAAAAAGAAAGCTAACGGAGAAACAAGTCTGGCATTGCTTTAGTGTGAGGTGTCCCTGCCCATGACAGCGGGGTTCGAAATGGATGATCTTGAAGTCCTTTCCAGCCCTAACTATTCTATGATTCTGTGATTGCTCACTCTAAGAGCTGAAAGCCTGGGGTTGGAGCCAAAGATCTAAAATAAGAATGGGCAACATAACAGGCTTTTTTGGTGATTAATATAAAACCTCTGTTTGTTAGATTTCCTAATTCTGAGCAATTCTAAATGTAGTAGCAGGTGAGCAGTGGAGTGAAACATGTGAGAGAAAGAGCAAATGGGCTGCATTTTTCTTAGTAAGATCCATTAGAGAACTGAATCACTGACTAAAACTGGTTAAACCAGGATGCTGAAGCCTTCAGGAGTTAAATGCTTTTACAGGTATCTGTTTAAGGAAAACCCACACCTTTCATTAAAAAAAAAAGGGGAAAAAAAAAAAGAAATCCATTCTACATGAGTGGGCCAAGTTGTCTTATCCAGAAAACTTTGATCAAAAACTTTGGTGGTTCTTCAAAGCTGATCTTAACCACTGTGGGTGGAAAGCCAAAGTGAAAAGTATGTGAAGGTTTTTCATGCCTCCTGCTTTCCTTTTAGTTGGAAATGCCAGAAGAGGAGCTTTCTCATTTCCCATGTGGTTATTTCCCCTGTTTCTCATCATTCTTAGAGTTCTTGGTGAGAAGGGGATTGTGGTTTGTGATTGTGAAACCTCTTTGCTGTTCAGAAAGCAATGTTACGTGAGCAGAATGGTGATCTGTGCTAAGAGGAGATATTATTATTCCTTCTGTGTTTTTCCACCACTAGCTTAAATTTAGGCTTAGCAGTGAGAAGTACTGAGGCTGTACTCTTTAGTACAAGTGCAAGTCTTTAGTACATCTCATCTATACTTAATGGAAGTTAATGATGTCAGCATCTCACAGGACTTGCCTTCATACCCTGGTTTAAAAGAGGGGTTAAGTGGGTTACAGGAGTGCTTTCTGCTGTCTTTTCCTTAAATGCCATATTTTCCACACCCCTGCCTTAGTGACAAACTAATCTAGGAAGAGTCATGTGTGGTAGTAAAAAGAGGCAAAACTACCCAGTCAAGCCTCCCTCTGTAAAGTCAAGGAAAGCACTGTTGGCATGGGAAGCCAGTCCATTCAAGGGGGAGTTTAAGTGCTCTCCACTCATCCGAAACTGTCTCGGGAAGTTTTATGAAACTCCACAAAGGCAGTTGTCAGACTGCAGTGGGTGGGAAGACCCGAGAAACTGGGTGGAGTGGTGAGAAAATGTTAAGAATAGCTGGCAATTAATCTTAGCTCCTGGGACTTAGGGACTTTCCAATGCTGGCAGGTCTCAGTGTGTGCGTTGTTATTCAGGCTACATGCCAAGAATATTTAATGCTGACTGCCGAGTGTGTTGGAGAAAAGTCATTGTGCAGGCACTGTCACTCAAAGGAAATACGCCACACCATAATCATTGGTTCAGCAGTCATTTTGCAGACAATGAATGCTGGCGTTTGGATAGCAAATGGAACAAATAGCAAAAAAAGGTGGGTGGGTGGGAAAACCTTTGTCTTTTTGGTAGTTAAAACCATTAAACCTGTTAGCATACACTGTCTGTACATGGGTCCTGAGATGCTGTTGCTGTTGCAGTAATGAGAGTGCTGTGAGATTGTGTTAGAGCACATGGGGAAAAACTGACTGTTGAAATAACAATGGCCTTTTGTGGTGAAAAAATGCTGTCTCTGTCCTGAAAAATGAAAAAAATTTACAATGTAAAGGAGCAAAACCAGAGAAAAATTAATGAAGGGTGGCAGAAAAGAGGAAAACTTAGTTTGTGTGTAATATAACAATGTGAGTTGCCCTGCAGATTTAAACTGAACCTGGACTTCAGACCTAATTTTGTGTAGTGTAATACCTGTTGGTTGTGACAGGCTGGGATGTGCCCTTCCCTCTGTAATACGTCAGTGAGTGTTTATGGAATAAACATATTTAGAGAGCTGGGCTGAGTGGTGAGACTGAGAGAATGAAGAGATGGGGTTCTCTTCCTGAACTCAGCTGCGTGAAGGCACACAGCTATGGGAAGTGTGTGCATATGGTGGTATTGCCCCTTAGATCACACCATGCCAGTTATCCCCTGCTTGTTGCGCCATGTATGCCAGTTCGAGGAGGTATTGAGACACCCCAGCAGCACCTGGGCCCCCCCATGCTGTACACACATGGGGTGCCCCTGACACTAAGCAGTGACAATGGCACTCACTGGTGCCTTACCTGCACCACATGCCTGCTGCACCCGCCTGTCACCCTTCAGCCCTGCCAGCTTTCTGAGGCAGCTCCAGGCAAAGGGGAGAAGCAGGAGGCAGGCAGAAAGGCAAACAGAGCGTAGCCAGCAGCAGCCTCTCAGTGGTTGCTGCAGGGCCAGTTGGCCGCCTTATCTTTGGGACTTGACTTGATAACCCCGGCGCCAGCACTGGTCTCTTGCAAATTATCGGCTAGTCACTGCTTTAGGTGTGCAGGACAGGATCACTGCCACACTTTGTCATGGTCCTTGAGGGAATACACGTAGTGCTCCAGGGCACTTTGAGAATGTACTCAATTATTAATAACCATTATGATTTTTTTTTTTCTGTCAGACTCTGAAGTCTTCCTGGTCATCATGGATTATTTATACCCCCTAGTGCTGACTGCACCAGCTCTGTACCATCAGCCCTCCAGCATCTATCTTTCTGACTGGCGGATACCCTTCTTCCCAGGCAATATTCCCTGCTACACCACAAGTGTAGCTATCTGTCTGATCAACAGATGTATTTCCTGTTCCCACCATTGTGGATTCAGCCATAGTGTAGTGACTTCAGAAGGTTTAACCCTGTCTTTAGTCTATGCAAAATGTGTTTTGTGGTAAAGAATAGGTAAAGGAGGTAAAAGATGTTCGGGGCTCAGCTTTGGTGGTGACTCAAAATTGTGGCCTATGGTGGTGGTAGGTGGTAGTGGTATTAATGGTGTTTATCACCCCATCCTTTCTGATGTTTAGGACACCCTACTCCTCATCCAACTGATGATAAGGTTCATCATCAGCCACCCCACCTTTCAATGGATAGCTTGATGCATGTCCAATCAGCATCATGCTCGCTTCCCAAGGACTACATGAAACATCTTGTTGTAAAGGCAGGATCACCTCCAGCTTGGAGAATTACCATTCCTGGTCTTGTGAAAGCTTTTTTTATTTGTCATTGGAATCTGGCCTCTGTGTATTTTTTTGACTGCTTTTCCTTCACAAAGAGATCCTATTTCTGCCTGAAAAACAAATGCCAAACTAGAACTGGTTGGGAATTTTTCAGACAGATCATAGATGTGGCCATTGTAAGCCTCCTATCTGAAACTTCAGTCCTGTGCACACTGCAAGGCTATGTTAATGCAAGTCTTGCCCCATTTCCAGCATTCACCACACAAAGCTGACTCACAGCAGGCTCTGTGGGAGGCAGTCTCAAATTCAGGTCGTCTGGAATGCCAG
>JANHGB010004965.1:0-114928 GCA_026283785.1 Coracopsis vasa
ACTTCACAGCAGAGAGAAGATCTGGTCTCACTGTACTGGGAAAACCTCGTGCTGGGGGAGCTGTCAGGGACGGTTTGTTGGGACCCCCATTCCCACATGGGAGGCACATCAGATGCAGGCTGTGAAAGATCCAAGCTCTTTTCAAACAGCTGCCTGTGACGTGGCTCTGTTCGCTGGTACAGATTGTTAAAGGCAGAACAAGAAATATAAAGTATTTTCTTCCAGTTAGGAATTGTGCTTGTTGTTTGGATTGCACTTCCCAAGCGTGTTATGACATGGACTCATTCTAAACCAACCATGTAAACAGCCAGAGCTTGCTCTCTTTCAGGTTACTTGTGTCCAGTCTGAACGTTACCAACAAGCAGCAGGAACGATAGAAAAATATGAAGCCTTAAAATCCCAAATTTATAACTCACAGATGAAATATGTGATGCCAAGTCATTGAAATCCCCTGAGAACCAGGCTCTAACTGAACTTTAATCAAATCAGTGTAAGCTTCCACTGAAATTGGAGTGTAATCATCGTTCACAGACTTCTTAAGATCACTCAAGTATTTCCAAACTAGATGTCTCAATTTACAGCTGTTTGATAAATATGAGAATTAATAACAATTCCAGGTGCAAAACGCTAAGGAGCAACTGCTGCTAAAATCGCAGCTCTGGTGATGAATCATCACATTTGGAAGCCACCCATGCTCTCGTAGATCTGATGTTTGGTGATAGAGCAAATGACTATCAGTGGCAGTAAGAAAATGCTGTTATAACTCTGAGTCATTCTGTGAATGAACTTCCAGTCAAGCTTCCCTTAACAACAGCATCCCCTGGAGATGCTGGGTGTGTTAGAGCAAAACTCAAACTCACTGCTGAAAGAGCCCAGCAAGTCACACCAAAACAAGACAGGGAGAATAAAGGACTACTAGTAAGAAGAGGATGAAATTGGTGTTCAAAAACACCAAGCATCGAGTAACATCCTTTTCTTAGTTTTTGCCCCTTTCCTTGGCTGTGTGCAATCACACAATACTCCATTTCTGCAGGACTACATCACATGGGTTTGCCAAAAGAAAGAAAATTCCAAGCTTATGTTTCATAAAGAAAATAGGGTTGCCCTCTTAAACTGCACCTAGCAAACCAGCAGTTCCTGCTGCTTCTTCCTGCTTTATGCACTGGGATATTAGGAAGAGATTTCAGTACTTTTTCAAACATTTTAGACACTAACACTTCCAAAAAAAAAATTATGAGGCAGATGACAGAATTGCTTTTCAAATAAAAATATTCCAAGGAAAAAGCACCAGTGCCAACATGCTTATCGTCATGATACCTCATGACACTCTGGGCAACAGGAATTCGTGCTGGAATAACTGTGCTCAGTGAGAGAAACAGGGTGCAGACCTTGCTGCCCACCAAGGATGCCAGAGTGGAGCATCTCCGACCTATTCCCTCTGATACACAAGTCTTCTTGAAAGCTAATCAAGTAGCCTAGGCTGCCTTAGGCAAAAAAATCCCAAACAACCCAAAGGACAAATAGGAAAAACCTGCTAAAAATGCACAAGATCCAGCTGTCCCAGGGCAATGGAAAAAATGCAGCATTAACCAGTGTTACCTCATTGTACTAAGAAAATAGTTTCTCTTTGGTTAGCCAAAATGACATTATGATTATAATAATTCTTCTAATGTTTAAAATACTTCAGTGGTCTAGAGGGAGGATCCTGAGAGAGAACTTGCTTAATTTGTGACAGAGATTGCATGACTTGGATCCCACAATAGCAGGGAGTCACACTCACAGAGCTGTATTCCTCCAGCATTGTCAGGCCCAGAGGAACAATGATTATTTTGGTATTATTACAGCTATCTTGCTTTCTACTCCCTCAAACAAAGTTTCTTTTGTTTTAGTAAATTAACTAACACCTTTCTATACAGAATAATAGAGGTCTTTCCCCTCTCTTATTGATATCAGGGAGGGGTTTGTGAATAAAGAAGATATTCAACTCTCAACACAATCAGAAATTAAGACTTCTTGGAGGGTCTGAATAAAATGAAAGATGAACAACATGTTTGTTAGATGTAATAATGTATGCCCATATGGAAAAAAAAAGCTAAACTGTCCTTTTCTGTGAAAGAAATTGAACAGATTGCCCAGAAATAGGCAGCTCTTGTTCCCTTTACTGAGGGAAGCAAATGCCGTCCAGATGGAAATTATCAAATGGATCAAACAGCTACATTTTATTCCCAAATGATCTTTGTTCTACTTATCACTCATTATACTGGAAAACTCTTCTTCTTATAGCCCACGTGCAGTCAAGAGAGTATTACTTATTGCACGCTCACAGAAAATATTCTGCATTCAAGGTTTCCCTGAGGAGATATGGATCTTGTCACGCAAAAAGGGGGAGAAGAGTGTCCTTCCTAATGGGAACATTCATTTAAGATCTCTGGAATCTGTTAATTCCCATTAAGCCCAACATGTGACTGAGGGTTACACTGTCCTTGTGGTGCAGCAGTCAACTCTGCAGCCACTTCCTTATGCCCAGGGAGATAAAAAGCCTTTTCAACAGTTCTATTGCTTGCTAGATTTTACAAAGGTGAATTTTACCAAGTCCAGTGAAAACACCTTGAGGTTCTTCAGCTACATTTATTTATATTCTCCCATGGGTAAATATTTCAACTGGAAATTTGCATTGGATAAACCCAAAATTTAGAAACACCAAAGAATCCTCTTCTTTGGCCCTGTATGATTGTATATGGCATGTGTAATCAAACTCCATTATATATTTTCAAAGACAGAAGAGGAGGGGGGTTTTTCAGCCTTTCCAACTAAAGTGGAAAGGTAATGAAATCTGGATACCTAAAATTCCTTCTTACAACTTTGAAAGATCTCCATAAGGTTTTATGTGGCAAAAATCATGTTTGTTTAAGCATTTCCTCCCATAAATTTCTGGTTATCACTTATCCTATTGAGTTATATAAGATCTGGCTATATATTTTGTTATAATATGATTTTCTTTTAGTCTGTAAATCTACAGCAGCACAGGTGCAGTAGTTTATGAGGACATAAAACTGTTAACAGCTGTGACTGAGTGACAGGATTAGATCAAGAACATCTAATCTAACTAGGGCACGTAATACTACCTTTTATTTCTCATTAATCATTGAACATGAGTTCAACTTGTGTCATAGGTCTATCAGGTGGGCTTATAAATTAGGCAATAAATTAGGAGTTGATTTTTTTAATGCTGTGGTCCTTAACAGATAACATTGAGTTCAGCTGCAGCAATCCAAAAAACACCAAGGATCCCAGGGCTTTATGTACAGAAGACAGCGGTGCAGTTCCCAGGGCCTGAAGACTGTGTGACCGATGTTTTATTCTCTTCGAGTGTCAACGGATGGGTACCAGCCTTGGGATGGCTGGTGATGTAATGACTTCACTGGCAAGGGAAAACACAGCAGGTCCACTAACTGAGGGAGTTGTATAAACTCTCTGCCAAGGGACAGAAAGGAGGGGAGACCCCTATGCAAAAGGAGTCCCAATGTAAAACGCACAGGTGGAAATGCAATTCCTTCCACTGATAATCAAGGAGGAGACTGGCAAGCACATTCAGACATTTTGTACAACACTGTACTTGGCAATTAGTCCCAAAACAATTGTTCTGGAGTGGGAAGGATCCCTCAGTGTTAAGCTTCCAGAGTACCTAGCTGAGATGCACAATGCAACGTATTGCTACGACCTCTGTTCAACGGAGAGCTCAACACCAGTAATTCACAGCAGAACATATGACATTTCAAATAAGTCTTACAGGCAAGATAACCTCTTCTGAGGGAAAAACCAGGGTAAGAAACATAATATGAACGTTTTTACATTCAAAAAGGGTTAGATTTATCCACAACAGAAGTTATTACTCCTAATAATACTGCTAAGGCAATTGTCTTGGTCATATCCCGTTTGTCTATGAAAGGTTTAATTTACAATGCACCCCAGTACTGCAGAAGAAATTGTGTTATTTAAAAATAGAAAAATGAGTGTTTATTTTCATGTCAGAGTTTAGAATTTTTTTCCCCAAGGACCACTATTAAACTGAACCTTCTTCTCAGAATGGTGTATTAATCTGAAAGAGGTGTCTTGACAACCACATTACTCTCTCCCCAGCATCCAGTTTACCAGTGCAAAGAGCAGTACTCATTCTTAGTGGACATGTCATCTTCTGGAGACTTGCAGGGATTTGAGCTATTGCTTTTAATTTCAGAGCAGCAGAAACTACTTCTCTGTAAAGCTCCCAAGGAAGCATACCAATAAGGGCTTGTTTTAATATCACCTTACTTAGGACACAGAAATTAAGAACACCACAAAAGAGGTCAGAATCCCTCTAAAGGAAACATGTGCTTATATGGCTTCCCAGGAGAATGGCAGTGCTGCAGGTACTAATCCACTGAAGCAAACTCTTCGCAGCCCAGGCTGAATCCGTGTGTTTGAACATACTATTTTATAAGGTTTTGCCCTCTCTTCTGCATTGTCCTATTTTACACTATTCAAGAAGAAGCACACACAACTGAACAGTTCACACATAAAAAACAGTGAATCCAGCTTATTTTTATGCAGAAGTTCCCAAGTATTAGCACTAGAACTAACATGTGCTCAATGGCTTGTTTGATGAATGTTGTCTCCTGGGGCTCAAGAGAATTTGTCAGGTTAACAAGGCTTCAGATCTACATACCCATTTAGTTTCCTATTTAATATATTTGTAAAATAGTACCTAACATTAGATGCACAACATCTTACAGTGAATCCAGAGCTGGCGACTATAAATTAAGACAAAACTATATAATTAATCCAAGGTATAAGCACAAAGGAAAAGTCCTCAGGCAGAATGTTCAAAAAAGAGCTAGTACAACACAAAAGAGAGGTTTCCAAGTGTTAATGTCCATTACCTCTTATGAGAAGGCTAGTCCGGAGTTCAAAGCCGTCACCTAGGACACAGGAGGAAGATTTCAAGTCTTTTTCCTGCTAGGTACTTCCAGATCACCACAACCAAGTCCCATATGACCATAGTCACATTTGTTACTAAAGGGCTTTGGTTGGGAATTGCCTTCCCTTTCTTCTGCAGTGTAGACTTGACATCTGAGGCAGTCCCTCTCCATTCATCTCTGTAGTCAGTGAGTTGAAAGGGCATCTCTGAAGTGCAGATCATCTTGCCTATTTTAGACTTACATAATGATGACATGAATCTTGTCCTGTACATCAAGTGCTGATTTCTCTTCCTGTCTGTCAGGGACCCCAGGAGACTAACTTAGACTTATACATGTTCCCAGGAATCCCACTTCCTAGACCATGAACTAAGCTTAGTTCCTAAACACATGATAACAAACTCCCTGCTTCCAGGTAGACATCTGACAGTGACTGCTGTGAAGGTCTGCAGTGTTGGCTGAGCTGTAAGCACTAAACAGCTTAATTCTGTAGCCTGGTAAAGATGTCATGTCACCTGAGATGAACCAGAAAATGTTGTGTCCACATGCAAAAGTCAGTGCAAATCCCAGTCTCACAGAGAAATCTAAAGTACCAGAATGTGCTATTCTTGGAAAGATGCAAATCATAGAATCATAGAATAGTTAAGGTTGGAAAGGACCTTAAGATCATCTAGTTCCAATCCCCCATGTCAGATATCAGATATAACAAGCAGTGATTTTTTCTGGCTCTCCTAAGCATCATCACATGAGGTACTTTCTGTTCTGAACCCAATACAGACCACCTAACAACCTTGTCCACACCAGTTGCAGCTTCATTTCTTAGCTTTCAAAACTTGAAGAGGATATTGCCTCCAATATCCTCTCCAACACTCACTCCGGGCCAAGCACTTGACACACACCATTATTCCCTGAGAACTTCTTGCAGAGCTCCCTCTGTGGTCACCTGCAGATTCATTTTGAAAGAAATGGTTTCAGAGATTTATCCCTTGAGCAGCCACAAGGACAGGTTGGAGCAGATGGCAATTTCTATTTGTGGATAGGAGACAATGGGGTAAATCAGGGAGTGAGGTAGATTAGGCAATGAAACCTCTGCAGTCATCATAAAAAAATACATGACCAAGATCTTTACCTCCCAGCTCAGACTTAGGAATTGTCCTCCATGAGACCATGTCTTAATTTAGTGTTGAAAATGTTCAGTGTGCTTTTAATGAACATTCTTTATATGGTTCTTAGCTTTTTTACACTTCTGCTCACCAGCTATAGCATGCAGACAGCATAGAAGGCATCCAGATCATATAGGAGCCATATAAAGTATATTTGTTATTTGTTTCTGCCCAGTCCATGTACATCAGACAATGTCTGCTCATCCATAAACCACTGTTTGCAAAAGATCCACTGTCCACAGAAGATCTCTAATTATCTATTCATTCAGAAGCCAATTCATCTTGGTGATCATATCCAGCACAGAAAAGGCATGTAAAATTGTAAGGGTGTCAGAGATAAGCAAACCTCAGCCCCTCACTATCCCCAGAGCAGCTACATGGTGATGTGCAGTTTCTGCTACAAATCAGCTCCTGTGAGACAAGAAAAGCCTTTTTCCCCCCAGGAAAAGCTCCCTTCACAAACAGCCACAAACTAGTGGTGTCCTCCAGCTAGGCAGCCTCACCCCTAGAATTTAAAGCTCGCTCACCAGAAGGGACAGTCTTCAGCCAGCTGGAAACAAAGATGTGCCCCCTGAGAGATGGAGTCCCCTGCCCACAGATGGGAAAGCAAAGAGGCAGTATTGAGCAGATGGTGGGGGCAAAGGTGGGCAACAGGAAATGGCCACATCTCTCCTTTCTAGCTGAGGGTGAGAAAGAACCATTTGCGACTTTCAGCCTTGGAGACACATTACAAAAATCAACAATGTGCTCCAGAAGCTTCCCACTTACAGAAAGCTTTGCCAGACAGCCATATGCTGAGAGGCCACAGCACTTCAATGCTTCTCACTCTTGTCCTAATACAATTAATACAAGTCCAAAGCAAGAAAACTTCAAGGAATCCTTTACTGAATTTACCCTTTACTCTGCTCCATGTTCTCACACCATGACTAAAAATGCAGTGACCAGGCAGAACCGAAAACATCTTAATTTCTGAGTAACTGCTGGTTAAATGTTCCCAGTAACCCAACAAGAAAAAGAACTCTCTCTCCATCCTTAGATATTTGACCTCGTTCACTAATGGCTTGAATACAAACACAGTTTTGGTGTCTGAGAAATCAGGTTTACAGCTGCGCTGGATCACTAGATTGAAACCGAGCTGCTGTGGCACCCTGGTGAACCTGATCCATCATCTGTAATAAGATCCTCTAGCTCTTTTCTTGCTTTACCCCTCTCTTCCACTCTTATTTTTAAGAGGTGCTTCCTTCATAAATCATAACCTTTTCTCTTAAGAACTTGCCACACTCCACTGATCTTTCCAAAGACAGATAGGTTATCATAGAATTATAGAATACCAGGTTGGAAAGGATGTCAAGATCATCTGGTGCAACTTTGTAGGTAAGCATGATCTAAACTAGATGTCCCAGCACCCTGTCCAGCTGAATCTTAAAAGTAGAATCCACCACTTCCTTGGAGAGATTATTCCAATGGCTGGTTGTTCTCATTGAAATTAGAAAAAATTCTCCTCTAGTGTCCAAATAGAATCTTCCAGGAGTAACTTGTACCCATATCCCTCTTTTCCATGTGACTACCTGTAAAACGGGAGTCTCCGTCTCTTTGTAGCCACACTTTGAATACTGGAACATTGTTATAAGGTCTCATTTAGCCTTAAGTACATGAAGCATATTGCATGAAATACAACAGTGGCTACGGTTTGAGAGATCTTTAACATGAGTACAAGTCAGTTTAGCTTCCTTTGTGGCATGACATTTCCCCTAGTGGTGCCTAACTCTTATACAGTAAAGGTTTTATAGGTTATTGCATGTAAAAGCAAGACAAAAATTATACAACCACTCACCTTTATTCTTCCCCTCTTTCAACAGCAAAAGAGAAAACAGGGAGTTGAACTGCTGTAGGGCAAATGTCCCCCACTGGCTTGGTATCCCTGTCATCTGCACTAGGCCTGACAAGGTGGGGCACACAAGTAAGTTTCCCTTCCATGGAGACTAGTGTATTTGGGAAAGGGAAGACAGATTGACAGATACTTGGATTTTAACCTGCAGTGGAGTCAAGGTACAAACTGAACTTCCACTACATAGTCTTGTCTTAGTTTCCTCTTAACTTAAGGTTTAAATTCAGTCTTTAAAATTTATAATAAATAATAATAAATAAAAAAAGAATCAGTCTCTTCTCATATCCCTAGTTCTGTTAGCCAATCCCAATGGGGTGAGGGAAAAAGAAGAAAAAAAAAATGGAAAGATCTGCAGAAAGTTATTTCTTCCTATTATTTTACAGAAACTTTATTTATGTCAAACCCCATGCAATTATTCAAATCTATATATGCACATAAATATGTTATACATATTTATATGCAAATGAACTCAGTATTCTATGGTTCACCACTCTTCTGACTGATAGGATCATAGACGTAGGCTGGGGAAAGACAACATTCCCAGCTAAATGTAATAGGCCAAGGTTTCTGAAATATTCCATTTTCTGTCCTAGCCCTTCCTGTTCTCTTATTCGCAAGAAAAGAGTACTGCAAGAAAGATGGACTTAAGTGAGTTCTTCCTGAATTCTACCTGAAAGCTGCCTGACCTACTGAGAATACAGTTATACTGACAGACATGGGAGTTTCTTAGTTTAATCGGACCTTAAGAAAAAGGTCTGCACTGTGGAAATCTTTCATGCATTATCTGGTTTTAATTAGGAGCTCTAATATCCTTCAGATTAAGGGCTAAATTAAAAAGCTGTTACTAAGAAGATATTAGTGCTTTTACAAATCAGAATTGCAACCCAAAAAATACAAACAGGAATTACTAAAGACTACAGAAAATTTAATTGTAGGCAACTTGGTTTTGTTCTGACTCATACAAATATCAGTCCTGAGAATGGAAATGAGTTACCATGGGCTGAGCATCAGATCTGATCCCTAAATCTCTTTTGCATGTGAAAGCTTTTCGTAGCACAGGATGAGCAATAGATGGGAAGTGTCAGGCTTCCAGAGCAAGCCCTCTGCATTTTCTACAAATGTCTAATCTCCAGAAGAAACTGGAGTGGACATTGGCATCATTTACTTTAAAGACAGTGAGGTTTTGATTGTCAGATTCCTCCCCCAGACTACTCTACAATGCATTTGTAGGCTCAGGTACACCTTGAGTTTCCTGGTTAAGTTCATCTTTCATGAGATAGATGGTGCTTTAAAAAGCACTATGCGCCTTTCAAGTTACTACTTCCATGCATCTCATTTACATGCTATACCTAAGAATCAATTCTGTTAAAACTAAAGAGAAAAAAGGCAGCTTCGCTGTTGAAATAAGATATTTTTGCTTTAGTACTGGGGAGTTCAAGTACTGAAAACAAGAACTGGGCAAGTATTGCCTAAATATGTTAATAACCACTCATCTGATGTGAACTACTGGTCCTAGCCAATAATTTTCTCTGTTGTTTGAAACAAGTTCTTTGTAAGTGAAAGGGTCTGAATGGGAAGCAGGCGCAGTGAGCATTTGTCAGTAGGAGACACATCATCATCCAGCTTCCTTCCAAGTGTTCCAAGTACAGATAGTGCCATTTGACTCAGGTGGGTGCATGGATGACAAACAGCAGATCACAGATGATCCGACACCAGTCAACTGTTCAGATGTGTTCTGTTAAGCACATTGCTACTGATCACCCTCTATTTCAAAATCCCCCAAATCATTTGCAGAACAAGGGGCAGTATTAATTATTCTGTACGAGTCACTCAGCAAGCTCAGACTCCCAAAGGACCTCGGTTGGCAGGACACCAATGTATGAACCATCTGTCCTGCCACTGTACATCTCAGAGCTGGTTTCTGTAAATGACTGTATTTAAAGAACTTGAAGGACCTTGTTTGATGGCTCAGTGCATCATCTAATCTTTTTCTACATCAATTAGCACATAATTATTTGACATAATCTGACTATCACTTTTCATTTGCCTGTTCAGTAGTGGAAATAAATGGAGCAGGACAGAGGTTTGGAAAAAGTGACCTACTCCAAACGGATTTCTGTTAATCTACTAGCATTCCTCCCCTTTAGTGTCTAAAACCTCACAATTTTCCTTAGGAGAAATTAAAAGGAGCTGAAACATCTGGCCAAATAACTGTGGTATCTGCACATATTTAAATGACACTTTGTAGTAGTTAAGAATGAATGTCTTAAACATCAAAACCACAAAGGGCTACAGGGTTTTAACTGAAATTGTGACTTCTGAAGCAAAGTTAGAAAGTGGCAGCACAACATCCATTTGCTTGAGGAATTAATTGTTTGAGTCCATTCTGCATTATGATGCTTCAGTGCAGGTAATATGCCTGTGAGTATTTGTTCCCCCATACACACCTGTGTGTATCTGCAACCATTGCTCAGGAAATTGTTAATTCCAGCAGGAGGAAGAATGGGGCCAAAAAACCTAATTAGCTTAAAATGAAGCCTGGTAGTTTACAGTAAACCACGCTTGTCTTTCTTTGATAGAAAGGGAATGGACCAAGAAAGGCTTAATTTCGTGGTAAGTTACTATGGTCCCAATCACAAAGGAGATAGCTGCACTAGTATAACAAAGACTTATTATCTTATTATTGCAGGATATTATTATCAATAGCCTCACTATTAGCACACTTCATGCATTACGATCTGACCTAAAGCCTGAACTATCAGGCTCTTTATTTTACTGTCATCAAGATAAAGCTCAAAAAACATTCTCACAAGTGCTAATTCTTAAAGCATCATTTTATCGGTATTAAAGTTTTACCATGTTAAATATTTACAAGTGGTTTTGCATGTCAAAATATCTTATGATTTGAGAAGGCAGCTGATGGCTGGGTATCAGGTATATCTGTCTTCAGAAGGGTTGGCCATGTATCAGGAAGAAGAGAAAGACACATGAAAACAGAAGCCCAGATTTTGGAGCCTCAGTGGTGTCTCCTCTGCTTAGACAGTGCTCCAAAACATCACTTCCAGGGGCTATTTCTCTTGGCATCTGGTGTATATTTTCTAAACGTATGTTGGATGAAGACCAATTCAGTTACTGCTGTAAGCAATTACCCTGCCACCTTACTGAGCAAATGAGTTTTCTGCAATAAAGTGTGAGTGTGTGCATTAATATTTCTTCAAAACCAGTCATTTTGTTTCTAGCTTTCAAAAAGCAACATCAAA
This sequence comes from Coracopsis vasa, assembly GCA_026283785.1. Classification (NCBI taxonomy): domain Eukaryota; kingdom Metazoa; phylum Chordata; class Aves; order Psittaciformes; family Psittacidae; genus Coracopsis; species Coracopsis vasa. Next base: position 11,267 of record JANHGB010004965.1, read on the forward strand.
GTAATAACATACTATGAACCAACCAGAGTAATCAAAGAAGGCAGAGGGAAAGCATAGGAACAGCACCACATATTACTGTGTGTTAAAAATGCCCTTTTCTTATAAAAGTGATTAAACATAAAGATAGCTGTGAGATGTGAATAATGGATGTTTCGCAAAAGTATTAACTCTGGTGGGATCCCAATATAAATCACTGTTTCGGGGAATTTACAACAATGCTGAGTTAAACTTCCCAGAGCTAACCAGTGTTAGTGCACACATGCACCTGCACAGACACAATCTTCCCTCATCCCTCCCATAATATGGATATATCAAAGGTTCATGCAGCCCAGACCACAGCTATTTCTGAGCCAGGCTATGAGGAAGCACTGTCACAGCTGTGCTAGCGCAGGTGGCCTGACACTGCATCCGCTTCTTCCTATTGTAGATGTAAGGGTTTGGCAGTACAGGGTGCAGTCTGAATCACCCATGCCTTGAACTCAGATGTTACTGTACTCATGATGCCCAAGCCACCACCTAAAGAATGTGGCTAGGAACATGTCCAGTAAACCTGAGATTTGTTACTCAGGATGCTATTTTACAACCTACAGGAATACACTGAGTATCCTGCTGTAGGTCAGTAGGACCATTTTATTTATTAAAAAAAAAAAAAGATAAAAAATATATATCCCAGGACAATAAATAAACATGAACTGCAAAATTACTCCCCAATTTCTGTAAAATATCTTTCTAGGAAGTCCATGACACCACATTTCCTTAAGTTCCAAAGGAAAGACACAAGGCAGATGTTCTTTCAGAACTTCCCACTGCACACTGAAGAAATGGGTTATACATAAAAGTGATTTAATGGCTTGTTTTACAGTCTCAGTTAAAAGAAAAGCATATCTTAAACATGTGGTAAAAAGAAAATGGGGAGGCAGCCCAGCTACTGAAAAATTCACAGGTTTCATTGACCTCAAATGTTCTAAGAAATTTTGATTATAAAAAGTATTATAGCTCTTTTTCATGTCAATTTTCCAGTCACCTCAAACTAGTTGCTGGGCCATGTTAACTAGTAAAATATCTTTATTCCTAAAAATTATTAATACTTTCATAGCAATGGGAAAATCGCATCGCTAAGATGCTTTACCTTGCTTTAGTTTAGTGCAGGTTTTATTCTTTCCCATGCAGCTGATTGCTTCCCACAGGATTTCGACCTTTATTACTTGCTGGCAACATGTCTGACAAACAGCTTTTTGCTGTGGTAGCTGAGGTTGAGCCATCTGTTTTTTCTCTAGAGAGCCATGCCTTATTCATAATGGCATTTTTCTGTTTCATTCCCTGGGGAATAGCACCTGCATGCTGATTTCCTATTTGACCCCAAAATACATCGTCACATTTCGGCAACTGATCCCTCCCCTTCATGGCCCAGAAGGCACTATGCTGTGGTGGCATCAGTGCATCCTTCATCCTTGACAGCAGAGGGGTTTCCTTGTGGATCATGGGCAGGTTGCAGTCAGCCTTCAGATATGAGTTGTAGGAGACAACTGAAGGTATCTGAGGAGTAAAGAAGAGAACAACCTCAAACATCCCAGTGTGTTTCTGTATGTTACATGGGAACAGGCCAATCTCTTCATTGTGGCTGATTTCAGCTGTAGCTTCCTGTATAATGGTACAGTAGACCTGTGTCATCCTCTTTTTGGGATTTAATTAAAGCCCATGTGATGTCTATAAAAAAGTAATTCTTGAGTGTACAAAGATCAGGTCAATTAAAAAGCTACTTACATTTTGCTGTCCGTAATAATTTTCTTGTATGACAATATTTTCATTGATCTTATTTATATGTGACAGTGACAAAGAAAATGACCAGGAAAGTGGGTTTGAACTGCCCCATATATCCCCTGGACTAAATAACATGTTATCAGAATTCTAAGTAACCTCTTCATTCTATACTAAATTTCTTGACTGAAAGCAGATTTCAGTATCTTCCATGATTTTTTCAACTATTAATGCCAAAAGCAGTAACAATGCTTTTACTTGTTTTATTACATTTATTTTAATCCAAGATTATAAAGGAAATTCAGTAGAGCAATATTTATAACTACTTTAGCTAACTGGCTCCGGTAATTGCATACTTGAATTTCGTTTCCATACAATTATGGAGAGGTTATGTTGTCTCAGAGAGGGTGAAATCTCCTGTGCGTTTAGTTTAGCAGCAGACTGTCACAAATGCAATTGCAATTGATCAGCTCTGCTCTTAACAGGATTCCTGCAGTTAATGGAAATTACTATAAAGAGCTTCAGGGCATAGGAATAATTGGATCACTAACAGAAAAAAAAAAAAAAGAGGAAAAAGAAAAGGTAGGACAAGATCAACATTACATCCAACAGTTTTCAAAGATGGCCTTACCAGAAAGTACACCTTGATGAAAGCAAAACCTTTTAATTATTTTTACAGGCCCCAAGCCATTCCTAAACAATGGGGAAGAAAATGAATTATGAATGCATTTGGAAATTAAAAGCATGAAGAGTTTACTATCATCAGCTTGTTTAACAATCAACTATGCATCTCTGGAAGCAATCACTGAAACATATACATGATCTCTAAAATGACTGCCAAGAATAATAGATTTCACTAAACTAAAACCAATTTCTACTGACCTGGCAGGTTTTGCGATGGTTTTGTCTTAGCTCTCGATGCAAGGCTATGATCCTTTCCGGGCTTGTTAACTTTACGGAACCAGCATACACATCTGGAGTGAAATGAGAACTGTGGATGCTATCCACCTCTTGCTGAGAGTTTGCAGGTATTGACCCTGTCATCCCATTCACTTTGACATATGTCTCATGATCCTCTGGCTGTCCATGCGCCTGGGACTTATCTGTGGAAGAAGGCAGCATCTACAAGAGAAAATAGCATTTTAAGAAATTCAAGTTGAATTAAGTTCTCCAATGCTGTTTATTTTAGATTAGTAGAAGCCACTTGTATAAATGCATGGCAATAAGTGTTCATAGAGATTAAATATAAATAAAATACCAAAATAAGAAAAAAAGATATTATACCAATTATTTTAAATGTGAAGCATTCCTTCATCTGTCTAAAAAGGAATCCTGTATTCATCAACTCTTCCCTCGCCAAAAAAGTAATTTCTAAGCCTTAACTACAGCTAAACTTTGCATCTGGATATTAGGAAAACTTAGATAAAAATATAGAAAAAATTACTAATTTTAAAAATTGGCTAATGTTCAGTCTCCTCCTGAAGAAACTCAAAATTTCTAACATGATTCTTTCACACATATATTCTCTCATTCCACACTAAACAGCAAATTTAGGTTTTTCTACTTATGAATGCTCAAGAAAGCGAAGCTGAATGGTCTTCAAAACTGTATTAGTTCAACTGCAGGAATTCTCATACAGACCGTTCTATTCTGAATCAACATAATATTAATTCAGATGATCTTATTTCACCTCCAAAACAACTTTAGCACCACAACAAACATTATCCTTGAATATCTTCATTGAACTCAAGCCAAATTTAGAGAGAAATGGCAGCTGTTTAATTATGCAGGTTTTTATAACAGTTGAAAGCAGGAAAAGAAGATCTACGTGAATGTAAATGACTATCACATGACAGTAACATTTTATCATCCTGATACAAATTTATTAAAGCCACAGGATCAGTGTTACATTATTTTGCATATAGGGTTACATAATTGCACAGAAAAACGAATTTAAGATAGTTAATGATAGTTTCAACCTTTGGGGTTTTAAAAACAGGTTTTTATTTCTTTACCAAACTAATACATCTCATTAGAGTTATCACTTCATTGCCATTAGTCCTCTTGTAAAAGCTCCAGAAATGCAAATTCTATAAATATGCGAGGTCAGTAATGGTTACTTAGTATAAAACAGATTTTACTTAAAATAATAAGTTTGGTTTGCTCTGTACATCTTTAATGAGCATTAGCTACATCGTTTGTGTCCTTTAAAAAGAAATAGAGAATTCTGAAATGAAATAGTGCTGTAAGAATGATCTGAAATGACATCCGCCCCCCAAAAAAACAGATGAGCATTTATTGACAAGCTCATGTATCAAAATATAACTCTATTACAGCATGAAGAAGAATGTGGAGTGTGTAAGCTGTTGCCATTGTCAAGAGAAGAATTTTCACCATCTTGCAGGTCTGATCACTGTGAAGCTTTATGAGAAACATGTTGCTTGCAAGAAGTTGAGGAGCAGCTCCAACGCAAGGGTTAAAGCGTATAGGTGTCAGTGGTGCTTTACCATTCCATACCTTTTGAGGTGACACTGACTCCCAGCTGTTGAAATATACAAGGTAGCCAGACCTGAAAAAGCTCATCACTCTCATCTCTTGCTTGCAAAACAGCCTTCAGAGCTCATGGGCTCCTTGAAGTGTGCGTCCTGTGATTCTTAAGTACACCAACACACTGGTATTCAGCTCACAGGGTCAGGAGGGTGGGCCATGCCTGTCCATATCTAGACCTAGTGTGCTGCAGGACAGACCTTTTCCCGAGGATACACCATATAAGAAAATGTGAGTGGTAAACACAAGCAATGACCACTGCCTCTGATACCATTTTGCCTTCAGTTCTTGGCTCCCAACCATGAGAAGAAGGAACCAATGCTGCTGAATTTTGGCCATCAGCTCTGTTAAAGTACCAAACACAAGCATGTTTGGCCAGCTGAGACACTCCCCAGGAGCAGCTACCAGCTGGACCACTTACATCAGGGTGAACAGGCCAGGGAACAAGATGGTAGCATCCAGGAGTTGAAGGACCACTCTTACTGAACAGCTTTGTGCACATAATTGAGGTTGCTGCTCTTCTCTAAAAGAATTACTTTCTCTACACTGATTAAAGTAGAAGCCTGTGACACTGTCTGGATACAGCATTTATTTAGGTAGGGTGGCATGAATACCCTATCATATCCTAGCATTACAGGCATAGGTCAGTTGGAAAGCAAAAGCTATACATTTGGATGTTCCTTTATATACACAGAAGCCAAAGGCAGCTTCAGAAGTCCTTGATTTCTAACCAAGGTTAGAAGTGCAGTATCTTTCCCTTCACTCACAAAAAATGCTGGCTGGCTGAAAGCGATGGAGAGGTTACAAAGGGCAGCCTTGAAATGTTTTGAGGCATGAAGAGATTGGATCTAAAATTATTTGATGAGAATTTCCTCACCGTAGGAAGCATGGTTAGAGGTATCCTTGGTGATAGATGAGAGTTAGCAGGAGCAGAACAAGTTCTGGAGCTCAATGACTCATGCAAAGACAATTCACTGTCCTCTTCATAGGGAGGAGAGCTGGTAAATCTACCACAAAAAACACAGCCACAAATCAAAGCTGTGGCACATTTCATTTCTAGAAAGATAGCATCCTTGCAGGGCCTTTCCTTTCCTTTCAGCTCATAAACAGCTTTGCCTCTTGAGATCACCGAGTTCTGCTGCAGCTAACTTAGTGAAACTCAGTAGAAAGGTGGGTTAATGCAAAACCGGATGAGTGAAGCTGATTGATGAAGTTTCCACAGTATGGTCTGCGCTATATTTGAAAGCTGGCATGGTTCTCTCAAAAGAGCTTGTCCTCAGTGTTTCACAAGACTCTGGAAAGGATTGACATTAAAAACAAAAACCAGCACCTTCATCCAACATTACAAAAATAAAAAAAACCAGTGGTGTCAGATATAAGAATAAAATGTTTTAATTTATCTGGATATTTTTAATTGCACTTTTTATCTTAATCTAAATTCTGACATTTATCAGAAAACAAAGGAAGGTTACTTTTAAAAGCTTCTTTTTAATCATGGCTCTTCCTCTACTTGCATTTACTGTTCTAGACAAAATCATGTTGTTGCCCATGAATTAGAGTGCAAACCACTGCTAAAATATCTGTATTATGTATGCAGTCAGGAAACAAATCTAAATCTTTGTCAACCAGATCTAATTTTACTTTAAAATAGCACTAACCTTGAACGTGTGCCATCTCCTCAGCCACCACGAGTTTTTGAGATACCTTCTGTACAAACAGCTATTTACATAATTATTGAATAGATTTAGCAGTTATTTCACTGGAAAGGCCAGGCTGCCCTTAACTGGTTTTAATCTGTAATTTGTACCCTTCAATATTTGTTTAATAATCTTTCTGAAGGTCAAAAATGATACATATTTCTCAGCAAAGTCTTTTAGCCTTCTTTAAGAGAATTACTAAATAATAACCATCATCTCCTCTCTTTCATCCCCTTGGAATTACAATGATTTAAGCTACATATTCTGTAATGTCAGAAAAAGAGGCTTCTTCCTGCAGAAAAACTTTGTCTTGAAAGGTTCCTTAGTCTTGATCAGTATTGCCCCCAGATGACTGAAAGCCCAAAGTTCTTCCATCTCAGGGTGGAACTCATTTGACCAAAGCAAATAACTGTCCCCTGTCACAATCAGTGGAGTCCAGTTTCTAAGACTCTTCCTACTTATCTAAAGCAGATACATAGAATGGGCAGAATACGTCCTTGTAAATACCTCTTTCTCCCCACCAAATATATAGAAATAAACTACCATGGATGTGATTGTCTCAAGTCCAGACATCAAACATGAAATGTATCTCACCCTCAGTGCCAGGAAAGCTTTTGATCTCACCAGCCACACACAAATCATTTTAAGAAGAGCGTCAGAGACTGTTATTTCAGGCCTGTTTCCTTCAAATATGATTCACGGGAAAGCAGTAAGTAGTTTCATGCAAGGAAATGGGTAGAAATAAGATAAATAAATAGAAAGCATTGTTCTACCAAAAGGAGTCTCTGAAGAAATCCCCTCACATAAAGGAGAATTAAGTTATATTGTTCTGCACATTTATTCCTTATTCTGTAGAACAAATAATTCACTACACTGGACGTGTTCTTTGCCTGGAGCTTTCCATCCATAGGGTTTAAGATGACTCGATGAAAAGCAATAAAAAGCAATACCATTTATCCCTATTTTCCTTGCACTAATTTCCACTCAGCTCTGAGAAATGAGGGCAGCCATGAGAAATGAGGCCAAATAGCAACAATGGTTTCAGACCCACTATGGAAAGAAAATATAAATCATAGAATCATCATACAATGGTTTGGGTTGGAAGGGACCTTAAAACATCTAGTTGCAACCTCCCTGCCACAGGCAGGAACACTTTCCATTAGACCAGGTTGCTTAAAGCCCCATCCCACCTGGCCTTAAACACTTGGAGCCTACTCTTTTGGATTTCCTATTAGTTATCTGGAGCATCTTCTCTTGTCTCCCACTGTTACCAGTCCAAGTAAAGCAGCTGTTACAAAGCCCAGCCACAGTCCTTTTTGTTAGCTCTTTAGTGAGCATGAATATCTAACGCCATTTGATGAATGCTGTCATATGTCCTTTCCACTGGGAAAGACAGAAAAACAATAACTGTAAATAATGTTCATGAATTAATTCTACAACAGCAAGGAAAAAAGATGAGGCCAAGGCCTTTCCATTGAGAGAAAACAGCGTTTAAAAAGGTGATTAAAATGAGACATGACAAAGGGCTAAAAATGGCCACATATTCTGTGTCTGACATTGGACATGTTAATCTCAGCTGTGGCACTGTGCCGAGTGCCATGAGCACCTGCTGGAGGCAGCCCTTACCCCTGGGTTGTGTCCTCTTCAGACTAATGCATTTCATTTTCCAAACACAAAATAAGACACGGGGTTTTAAACATTTCAGTTGCCCAAATTTATTATTGCTCCACTACAAGGAGCTCTAATGGTTTCTCCGTTTAGGTCTTTTAAAGGAAAATATAAGACAAAGGTTTGGAAGTTAACTTATTCATGCCTCCAAAAATTTCAGATCCATATTAGACATAAATTGTCATTTCTACAGCTCCTCAAAACACTGTTTCTTTCAAAACTTAAAGTCATCTTTTCTTTACAATCTTGCATACAGTTTTTGCTTGGAGTTTCTTCTGAATAAGAAAGAATTGAAAGAAAACTCCTTCTGTGCAATTGTATGTGTTTATTATAATAAACCAAATTAAAATTAAATTAAATTACACTAGATTACGCTATTAAACTAAATTATTAAAAAAAGAGCTTCATGGTGTACAGTTTTATAGTGAAGAAATGTCATTTAAAATCTAGTCCTCTTCACAGGGACTAGGAAAGAATATTAAGAGAAGGAAAACTGACTTTCTTTTCTGAGCATATTACTCTAGTGTATATCTGGCCTCAGAGAAGAGTATCCTGCTGGAAAAAAATCACGAGGCACTGCATGATTCAAGCAAATTTTATTTCTCATTCAAAAACATTTGAATGTAACACTGGGCTATGAAAATAAACATGAATGACAGAACTCAAAATGTTTGCTGTTCACCTAAACTGAATTGATTGGAAGTCTCGAGCTAGCACAAATGAGCTAAATGAAGCCATTGGAACAACAGTGATTTATTGTGTCTGAGAATAGAGTCTTGGATAGTGAAACTGAAGTCTGAAGAGAAGCTCAAAGACGATCAGTTTTGCAGGACACTGTCTTCATGGTTTACTATTTTAACTGGGATGGGGATGAGGATTAGGAGGAAAATACTTCTGGCAAACAGAAGGGAATAAACAGCCATCCATTGTGTCCTGAATAAGCCAAAAACTGAAGTTCAGTTTTGTCTATAAGCATGAATAATTTGCTGAGGCCCATAAGCCCTCTACTGAAGCTGAAGCTCCCTAGCACACAGCTTTATCCCCCCTGTTTGTAACTCCATGTAAAGATGGAAAGAGTTCTTGAAAGAATTTTAAAACTTATTTTCCTCTGAGAACCAGACACCAAGTTTTTTACTAAGCTACAATAGGGCAAGCACTGAATTGAATACAGAGTCCCTTTTCCCTTCAAAGGGCTCTGGATCAGCCCTTCATGCATCACTGCAAACTTTCAGTTGAAATTCATCAGTTACCCAAAGCAAGCATGTCTGCTGCCAATGCGTGACAGGCTTCCATTTGTCACTGGGTCCAGAAACGAACAAAGCCAATTGCAAATCTTTAATTAAAGAAAGAAAAAGACCCCCTCCTCTACAGCATCAACCCACCAGGTTTTCTCTAGAAGTGTTCAAATGTTAGGAATGATTTAGAAGTGAAAAACTGAGGGGGGAGGAAGGAATGAGCTTTCAAAGGACCAAAGGAGTTTTATGTAAGCAAAAGCTGGGCATAGCTCTGGAATATTAGATGCGAATTCCAGTGAGAATAGAGTTGAAACACACAAAATGAACCCTCAAAGATGAAAAGTCAGTTCAGTTTAACATATGTCTACAGAATTCAGTACAGGATTTTTTAAACTAAATGAATGTATCACAAGAATGAGAAGTAGACTCTCTTCTTTTTGACTGTAACCATTATTTATCAAATTACGAGTAGTGACACTTGGACATTTTCTCACTGAAATATTTTCCATTGGAAAACTGATCCATGGAAACCTAAATTTTTCATGGGAACATAAAGATTTGCCTTAGCAGGAAAGTATTCTCCTGTTACACATGGAATTACTTATCACAGACTAGAATGGTCTAAAGCTCAGTGTCAAGGTGTCCAGCAAGAGCCAGTTTGTTCTCTGCAAGATCAGAAAAACCAGGCTTGAATACTAGCATGCCTGAGCCTGAGTCAGACCTCTGACCACTGCAGTGCTGGATACTATGGAATGGAGTTTGTGCTCCACTTAGTATGAATAACCAAATATTTATTGAATGTGGGGCTCCTACACTGCAGATGAACTCACTGGCCATCATAGTACAGATTCAATCTAATTCTCTCCTGTTGGAGCTGCTAAGTTTTGTGTTAAGGGGGACAGTGTGAGTGTACATCGTATTTTGATATTTACTGTCTTGGGAAGCTTTAAACTAATACTCATTTATCACAGCAATGTCTGAGAAAATGTCTGAGGCAGTGAAATATCATCTCCCTTCTGACATATGAGTTACTAACTACTGTCACATGAAACATTAATTCTCAGTGTGAGCTTGGGTGAAACAGTGGTGGGCCCAGACCTGCCATACTCAGACACAGCCAGACACAGAATCCTGTCCCATCCTGCAACCATGAATCAATCTACCTTTTCCTTAAAATGTAATTACTTTACTCCTTGCCACAGAAACAAACATGACTGAATGATAGCTCGCAACACTTAATAGCACTAGAAGAATAAGCTTCTTCAGTGATAGAGAATACCACTCTGTGTGTAAAAATGTAAAATAATCAGAGAAATAATCCTGTGGATTTGCTATACTATACACCCATTTTGAGCATCTTCTGCTGGTGAAAAATAGATGCCAATGTCATTAAAATGTGCCAGTGACATTTTTATGTAGTCATTTTGCAGTGCATTTTGTTAGCTGAAGTACAAAGCATAGCACAAATCTACCTTCTGTGTTATGCTGTGGCAGGCAGCCACTTTCTCAATACAAATGTGTAGCACAAAATACTTCTCCCCTTTCTAGCTAACAAGATTCTTCATGAGTATACTTGAGACAAACATTAACAAATATTGTTTGGGTATCTTTACAGGCTTATGCAAAATATGTAAAATAATAAGAGAGAGAAAATTAAAGGGGGGGGAGGTTGAAGCTTGTTGGAAGTTTACTGAAGTACTGCAGTGGAATTCCTGCTTCTGCAGGTTGCCAGATTCAGATTGCTCTCCTTCAGAATGTCTTCAAGTAGGTGCTACTTCAAAAATACGAAGTATATTTCTAGCACCCAAGCCATTAATGATAATGTTGAACAGAACCAGATGTGAAGCAGAGTGAATCCCACTGGAACCACTTTCCTTTCAGCTTCCCAGCAAAACGCAAGTAGCTAACTCCCTTTTGAATATGAATGTCCCCTGAGCTGACTTAAATCTTAAAATGATTCATTGTAGGATTTTATTTTTTTTCTGATTTCTTCAGAAATCTGAGACAGTGCAGGAAGAAAACGCAAAATTATGGATATTTAAAGTGGAATTGAATATTTGTGGCATTATCCACTAGGATACTTCATCAAAATAACAGGAAAGCGTTTTTGCATGGAGCACTGACATTCTTTGTGATGAAGTCCAGAAGATCTAAATCCTGACCTAAACAGAAACAAGGCAGCCAACTCCACTGACTTGTACTTTAGCACTTACTATAAATATGTTTTATAACTCAGTTTTCACACACAGAATCACTAACTTAGTACAATAGTAAAAATGGGAGGATCCTCCAAGGAAGTACAAACACCTACCTCTTGATCACACACTGATGTAAAAGCAACTGTGTACTGTGCCAGGGCCATGTCATTCACCAAGTTTTTCACCTCTTCATCAAACACAGGGTTAATAATTCCTCGCCTGTGAAACTCGCCATGCATCCTTGTGATGAAGCTGTTCCTTTCCTGGCACTTTCGGGTAAGGCAAGCCAGCTTAGCCTATGTGGCATGAACACATATACACTGATTTCACTTCCTGTTCTGGCTACAAGATTACATTTTGTGTCTGACCTGTAATTTCATATATATTTTGACCCAAAGATATAGATTACATTCCCATGTTTCTAAGCCATTAGATGCCTCTGCACCTTGCAATACATGAACACAGATAAACTGGAAAGAGAAGTTTCTTTTCCATTTGCAAGGCCCTGTTTTGATAGGCTGAAGGGTACCCAAGGTAATAATGTCAGCAAGCTCTTGCCTAAAGCCTAAGGACCGGTAGCAAACAGCCAGGTCAGTGGCAGCTGAAGAGAGCAGGTAAGTGCACAGAAACCTGTAAGCAGAAGGATATACACTGTGGTGTAGGTCCTTCATCTGCTTTTGGGAAAATACAGTACCTTCAGAGGAGCTAGCGTCAACTTCATTTCAGATTTTCTCTTCTGAAGTTCTTTTTCCTGAAAGTTTGGAAAACATTCTGCATTAATTTATTCAATAGTCACTTTGAAATAGTGTAGCAGTTTCTGATGTTTGTTTTAGTCCCAACTTCGAAGTGTACCCTTTGCATTCTTGTGTGACCCTGCATCACAAACAAGGTGAAGCAGTGTAAGGAGTTGGTTGTACACAGATAGGCCCTGGGACACAAGCACTGCCCTGCTAGCATTACTGTTGATCTTATGTATTAATAAAGACTTTTGGATGTTTTTAGATGGAGCCCTATATCAGTGGGGTTATTTCATCAAAGCAGCATCACATTAAACACATGGTATCCTTCACTGCGCACTCATGTTCCCGTTTACTCTGTGAGTCTTCTAAAAGCCACTTTTGGGAAAATCTTTCCTCTTATAATCCAAATTACATTGTAGAATGAGAGGAACAAGGAGGGATTTTTGTCATGTGTATTCCATGGCAGGCTCTGAAAAGTGAACATCAACAACTTCCTACACGGACGCAATCAGTGCATGACATCTATTAGGACATACACCAGATGACCTAGTCTGTACCTTAGGATTAAAATAGTTATTATTTTTGGAAATCTGCTTTCTGATTATGCAGAAAAAAATACAATATCCCGCCAGGTAACATCCGCTTCTATTACACATTATTTGGCATTATTATTATTAAGTATTATTTGGCAAAAAAGTACAAATTCCTTTGCATCAATTTTGCTTGACAATTTGTATTTCTATAAAGCCTACAGTAGATATATGTATCAGAAAAAGACTCCTCTTACAAAAGTTCAGTTATGTTGAAAGAGGTTGCATGGTCCTCAGCTAATAAACTGTGGGCTTGGGAAGAAACAGTACATAGGACAGAGGAGACCTGTCTGTACATTGCACTAGGACCAGGAGAAAAAAGCTCGGCAGTAGGTCTCTGCACTGGTGAAATTCAATTCTTGATGAGGTATGGAGTAAAACATTTTGTTGATGGAATAGAGCAAGTAGGAGTTGCCCATTTATATGGATAGAACATCTCACCTTTTACTAACCTACTGTCTGATATGCACCATCCATCACTACAGACACCAGACACTACCAAAAAAGTTTATTTTACCACCCCTATTCTGCTAAGAGGTGTCAATGTCTGAGAAAAGCCACTAACCCTCTGTACAGGACTGGTTTAAAGCAAATCACAGCATACGACAAGGCTAGGAAAAAAACCAAAAACAAATCCAAAACCAACAAAACTGTAGAATATGTGGATTTATGATGGAAACTTGCACCCAGTAGAGAGAAGAAAGTAGTTTCTTCTATTTCAGAGGAAGGAGACGGAAGAAGCATGTTCTACGCATTGTACGAAGATTCTTCAGGTGTGAAGAATGCCATTGAGAAAATGCCATTTACTAGTTGTTTCAGATTATGATGGGCAATTCCAATTTGGCTCACACTGTAACTATCATCCCTTTTTGAAAACTAATTGCCAGAGAAATAGGAAACAAAATCTAAGGGGAAAAGGCCCTAGCAGGACTTTTTTCCACCTGAGTTCAGTATTTGTATTCATACTGACAGCAGTAACTTGGCTATCACACAGTAAGGCAGTAGCTTAGCAAATGCTAACGTCTGTGCTTGCTCTGGTTTGCCAGGTGAAATGGAATGCACAAGCGTAAAACCTGCTAATGTAAGTATACTTGTGTATATATGGGAGCTCTCACCAGAATAACTATGTAAATTAATAAAAATACAAGCCACACACCTAACCAAGAATGTGCAATCCGAGCAGCTGGATCAAAACGTTGCAGAAAATTCCATCAAAGCTGTATCACTAGCTCATTGTGTTTCCTAACCTGATATAGTGCAACAAGAGAGTGGGGAATGTTAAAAATCCTGACAATATAAGCCAAGGAGGTGGCTCTGTAGAGAATTTCAGCACCACTTTGCTTGCATTACACTACGGGGATTACAGCAGAGACTGGCAGCAACTTTTATTATAGAATATCATCTTTACATAACACTGACCACCCAGGCAGTTTGCATCTTCTCCTTATTTCTCTCAAGTCAGGGGTACTTTTATATGCCTGGAAACCATTTAATTATCCTCAGACTCATTCCCAGGAAAGACTATTTTGGTTCTCTCCTTAGAGAGGAAAGAGGTAGAATCTAAAGGCTAAACTCATATTTATCCACCCACTTAAGCACACAGAAAACAGGTTTAAGGTACCTTTTCACATAGCTGAGCCTGAAGGAGTTCCACTTCGTTCTGCAAGTCATGACACTGATTTCTTAATGCAGCCTGGTCCCTGAGCTGGGCTTTCAAGGTCAGAACTTGCTGCTGTAATCTCTTGTTGGCTATTTTATTCTCCTCTATTTCCTGGGCATCTTTCACAGTGTACACAGACTAGAGAGGGAATGAACAGATTTTTAGATTAAATATATAGAACAATGAAAATATTCTCAATCATGTTTTAGAGCAGGAAACTTCTCAATCAATATTGAGAACCTACCTTGTACATGAAAAACGTAATCTGATATAAAACATATGACTTCAAACCTTCATGAATGTATTAGCACTGATATCTTGCACTAATCTTAAAATTGTTTATGAGCAAGGAGTCCTTGGTGCCCTGTGAGAGCATACATAGGACTGCAATTTTACTCACACAGTGAGTAAGGAAAGTACTCAGATGTCCCCAGTCTCCTGTTACAACTCCTGTATAATAAGCCTCTTGTTTTAATACATATATTTAACTCAGAGAACAAACTCCACTTAATCGGTTATGTTTTTCTTTTGGAAGATTATTAATAAAACTAATCAGATTTTAAGTATAAATTTCAAAAATATTTTAAAATAAAAGGTTCATTACAATAAAATATAGCAATGGTGTTATAGAACAAGTGGAAGGAGGAGTTTCTGAATTTAATTCCCTCTCTCACTGTCCAATTTTTTTTCATTCAACTTCATGCACTTGGATTGGAAGGATTAATGAGAGCTTTAGATTGATGATCAGCATCATAAACTCAACACCTACAAGTGACACTGTCAGATTAAACAATAGATCAAGAATCTAAGGATAATCTGAGGGTGAAGAAAGTCTTGTGAAAAACATTTATGTTATTGTGAGCTTATATTAAAAAAATACTGAGTTGAAACACACAGCTGCTCAAGATTTCTGATAATATTCTAAGCTAGTCTAAAAGATTAAGCATTTCAAGTGATTAAAGCTAAAAATTATAGTCAGACCTGCAGTAAAACCATGTAAACTTCTGAGAAAACATGCAGAAGATGGTTTGATTTTAATGGTTACTACTTGTCCTGATTTCATCTGGATAGAGTTAATTTTTTTCCTAGTAACTGGTGCAGTGCTGTGTTTTGGCTTCAGTCTGAGAACAATGTTGATAACACACCCAATGTTTTAGATGTTGAGCTCTGGTCAAGGACTTTTCAGTCTGTCATGCTCTGGCAGGGAGGAGGGGCACAAGAAGCTGGGAGGGAGCAAAGACAGGACACCTGACCCAAAAGGGTATTCCATACCACAGCACATCATGCCCAGTATATAAACTGGAGGGAGTTGGCTGGAAGGGGCCGATCGCTGCTTGGGACAGGCTGGGTATTATCCAGGGTGGGGCGAGCAATTGTATTGTGCATCACTGTTGGTTTGGGGTTGTTGTAGGTTTTGGTTTTTTTTTTTGGGGGGGAGGGTGTTATTCCTTTCTCTCTATTTTCTATTATTATTACTATTATTATTATACTTAATTTTAATTATTTAACTGTTCTTATCTCAACTTTTTTACTTCCCCCCCCGATTTCCCTTCCCATCCCACTGGGAGTGAGGTCAGTGACTGAACGGCTGTGCAATACTTAGTTGCTGGCTGGGCTTAAACTGTGCCACTAACTCTGATACAACTAATAGTCTGCTGTGATGCACACCACCACAGTTAAATTTTCCTGTGCTTTCTGACAGCCTGTCCGACTTTGACACTTGTGGTGATTACAAAATACTGAAGGCACCATTTCATGGAAAATCACCAACTGAAGTGATAGACCACTTTACAACACATTGTTACAGAACAGCTAAAAACAGAAATATGACATTTTCCTACTGTTCTTCCAAATGAAGAAAGCCCTCTATGCACAGCATTCCAGCAAATCGTGCACGCGTTGTACCAAACATTTTGGCTCCCTCTTGTGTTAAAAGAACAATAGCGACTGTTGAACACTTCAAGATTGATTAGACAAGGGTTGCAGTGACAAAAGCCTGAGGGCGAGTATAAGACATGGTATTTTCCTCATCATCTTCTTTCTACACAAAAAGTATGCTTAATAAAAAAAGGAAACATTCCTTACCTGAAGATATTAATGGAAAAAGCAGTGGAAAAATAAAAAAAATTGCTTAAAGGTCAAAGACATGCTCAAAACACATCAGCTCTGAAAGACCTTGGGTTCTAGGTCTAGAGCACTTGCATCTTCAGTTATTCATATCAGCCAAGCATTGCAGACAGTGATCTTCCAGATAATAAAGTTTAGAACAGGAAAAAGCATAAATTATTGTGATTTACTGCATCAGAGTTTAATAGCCTTGTGGGATGAAAAGCGTTTTTGGACAATGCGGCAACTAACTGAAAATAGCAGTATCACCAGCCTACAAAATTGCCCTCATGAAGAAAAAAGATGCTAGAAAAGTAGATTATGATAACCATTGTGCCAAAAATTCCTTTTTTTTAAATCTAGAAAAACTTCAGCCATATCTCAACAATTTCACACAAACCCACTATTGATTGTTTGGTGCATATTAAAGAGTTTATTTTAAAAGAGAATTACTGAAATACACAACCTTTGTTAAAATTTATCTACTCTGGTTTATATCTGTGCTATTTGCTCAATTGTGCCAATAAAATCAATATCATTTGATTAGGACATAACAGACTTGAGTCATGCAGATAATTAGTTGTGCCATCAAATACTGTAACCGAAGGATGCACCCAGTTCTGTGATGCACATACACTGTGATTTTGACCCTGGAATGAGACATGTGTGTTCAACAATTTGACATTAACACTAGAACAAGTAATGAAATCATATTGAGAAGTCAGATCTAAATCAAACAACATCAAAATATTGCATAAATATATACTACTGATCAGTAAGCACCAACATGAGAAGTTTAGTTATTGGAGGGATTTAAAAGTGGGTTTGTGTGTGAGTTTTTTTGTTTGCCTGGGATTTTTTTGTGGTTTTGTTTTTTTGGGTTTTTCTTCTTGGTTTTTGTTTGTTTCAGAAGAAAGGCTGACCTGTGTTTTTTTGAGTGTAAAAACATTCTGTCAAGGAGGATGAATTTTATGCCAATGTAGGTCATCGAAATAATTAACATCTTACTACAATGACCAGTAAAATAAGCAATAATTGCCACAGACTGTCTCCAAACAAAAGGGTTAAAGTTCCATTGCTCAAAAATGTCCCCATAAAGCTTAAGTGTTAGCTCAAGCAAAACACCATGACACACTTCTGTTCGTTTTCAATCTGTCTGGGAGTTTCTTCTTCTTACTTGAAATAGTTCAATACATTGTTCTAAGATGTTACATGCCAGCACATCATAATGATGTGAAAAATCTGTGCTTTTTTTACAATTAGCATTCAGAATTCAGCTGTCTAAATGCCAGCACATAGTGCCACTTAGGGTGTACAAAGTTATATAACTGCATAGGATTTGCAGGTGGCCAACTACACCCTCAGCAGAGATGCCCTAAGGCATTTAAATGAGATAAAGAATGACTGAACTGAGCCCAGAATCTTTACGTTTTCCAGATTTTGTTTTTATTTTCTTCCAAAGCCATATCTATCTAATCTGTTCAAACTGAATTTGCAAATATTATAGGTTGCCACAAAATTGCTTTTTCAGCTGATAAAAGCTGCATGTTTCTTCCTTGCATTTTTCCTGCTAGGGAGGACAGACCTCCAACACCTTTCATTAAGGCCACCTGAAAATCCAAGCCTCACAAAATTACTCTGGCTAAAGAAAGCAGGACAAGAATCCTCTTACAAATAAATGAAGGTGTCTATAATGCCCAAGCACAGCTCAGACTTTGGACTATCCAGTAGACAGATGGCCTACCTTGCATAATATCTGCTCACTTTCATGTTTATAGCTCCAGTGGCTCTAGGTGCTCTATACTTGCTTCAAATCTATTGCTAATAGCAGCAAAGGGTATCTCTGCATCCAAGACACTCCCTCCCAAGGAATATGCTTTTCTCCATTCTGTTTACATACATACCATTAATTTGCAATACTGTTTTCCAAGAATTTTGTTCCCAGATTCTTGTTTAAGATGGTCTAATTCTGAGATAGTCTGTGTCAAATGAGTTCTGATTTCTTCGTATCTTGTTTCAGCAAAGCCAAGTTCTCTGTACCACCTCTGAGCCTAATGGGAAGAATAAGAAAGCAAAACTACTGAGTATAATTAACACTGATATCATTTTTCAGTGATAGCTTATGACCATGGACTTAAGTCTAATCTCCACATCGCAAGTTTTAAATAATTGTAAATTGATTAAAATAAATGGGATTACATAATACACTACAATCTTATTACAAGAAATGAGTAAGACTCTTAAAGTAAGTGCTATAGAAACCCATCTAACTAGAGCTATGCAGAAAAATAGACTATACTTTAAATTGATTTCTAAATTTGAAGTTACCTTGAGTATTATGAATAAAGTTAAAAGAATTTAAAAGCAATGGTGATGCACTCACACTCTTAAAGATTACATTTCCGAAAGCACTCAGAGCAAATGGAGTAAGATTTATAAGCTGGAGGAGAGGGGGAGTCTCCCTAAGAAATGTCAAAAATGAAAAATACAAAGGAGGAAAAAAAAACCCCCACAACCTTCCATATGTTCACCTTTACATTTTTCCTGGAATGCATTTTCTCCACTTTACACATTTTCTGTATATCTGTATATGAATAGATCACTTGGTTGCCTGACAGCAAGATCTTTCCGTTATATGATAGATAATTTCTTCCGTCTTCTGAAAGCAAAGGTTTTGCATTCTTTCAAGTAAACTGAGGAAGATGTAACACAACTTCCTTGGAACACACAAAAAGGTTAGAAAGGACCCAAGTTAAAAAGATTTTTTTTAAAATAAGTAAAATTTCAAATGACCTCTTCATGTTCAAATTACAAGGTCAGAAGTCCTTACCTAACCATCCATCAGTCATAACCATCCATCAGTCATCCAAATCCACCCCTTCATTCTAATTGCCTCACCTGGGAAAGTCTTATAAAGCATCTGTCAAAGGACAGCCATTTTGTACACCCACTATGTTGAAGTCTACTGCTCTTTTACATATTCAACACACTTGCTACTGCCAGCATTTTTTCCGTAGGGAGTCTGAGCAATGCCTGCTATTGCATGAAACAGCCCCATAAATATACACTTGTCACAAAAGCAATACATTCTGCTTAGACAAGCACAGGGTGGAGATGGTTCAATGAAATGCAGGAATGTGAAAGCTACTGCTTTTGTAAAAGCACAACACTGAAAGCTTCCTCGATTGGTATCAAAACTGCAGATCTACTTTACACAGGCACAGAACTAGCCATCCAAACAAGTCTCCCCGTAGATGGTGTTGGACTTCATGTTTACTACAAAGAGGTTGAGAGAAAGGGCAGTGTGCATGCTTTGCACCATCACTGGGGATAGTGAAACCCCTTGACAGTGTCAGATTTTACATCATTTTGGTTCTCATTCAAATACTGCTTTGAATTCAGGTTTCCCATAATCTTCAGTGCTTCTACTGGCTTTTACTCCTCCTTATTCCTAGTGAGGGGGAGGGAAGCAGCCTGCCCAGAGATGGCCACAGCAGATGGTTTGTTCTGTGTGTCTTTATTAAGCTGAGTGCTTTATTAAGCACTCAGCTTCTGTCAAATTGTGCTGGAGGAATTCAGCTTCACTTGAAGTTCTGTCCAACCACAAATGATTGTGCAATTCATCACTTAAAGAACAAAGTGGTACATTTTTGGTTCTGCAAATCAGAGACATCCCTGTTAAATCCTGGCAGAAAGAAAAGGCATGTAAGAACACAAGAAAGAAAACAGATTTGTTCCTCAGAATTACACTGGGGTAGGAGATTACCTCTTTTTTTGATTTTTCTAATTCCTTTTGCTGTATTTTTAGATCCTCTTTTGCCTTTTCAACTTGCTCTTTCATCACATTGTAGCTTTCAAACATGCTGCCCTAGATACACAACAGAAAGATGTGACTCCTCTCACTCATACAAAATGGCACACAGGTTTTTACAGAACAATGTATGGTTTCTTCCTGAATTACTAAAAACACTTGCATAAAATCAAGATATTAAAGATGAATATTTCCCTGTTGATTGTTCTCAACTGAAGTAATAATTGTATTTTAACAAGAACATAGTAATCTTCATAGAAATTCATTGTGGTGTAAGATTCATTACTCTAAAGGAAAAACAGACAAGAACTCCACTAAGAGTAAAGACCCTCTCTTTAGGCATAGGTTTCATAAAAATCAAAACAGTAAAAAAAATAAAATAGACCCTATCAAATAAAAGCTAGTAAGTGACATGTGCATACTTTTCAATAAGATGTGATTGGTTTTTCAACCCTGAATATTTCATCATTGTAACAGAAGTTTGTGGATTATTTTGCTCTACCAGAAGCTTTTACTTTTGCAGTAAAATAAATACTTTTTTAAATGCCTGAACAATGCAATATTTAAAGTATTATCCTTAACTTTGTAACTTGCTGATTTATAAATAACACTGTAAAAATCTCCAGTAAAAGATGCAGAAAAAAACCCAGTATTTTGCTTTTGATTTCAAGGGTAACTAACTTTAGCACTTCAGATCTCCAGCACATGGGAGGTTAAAACACTTTCCATATTATGAAGTTAATTTAGTTTTGTCCTCTGAATGACATTTATATTTCCCCCTTTCTTTAGGAGATCCTGCTTGATAACATTCCACATTGTTATTACTTACCTCTTTTCTGGGATAATAGATTGATGGCTCTACAACCAGAACTCCTCCTTCTTCAGTCTGAGTTACACTGCATGCTGTTTCAACTTTCTTTGGCTTAAGATCACACTGTTGACTTTTTTCTTCTAGTCTTATTATCTCTTCTTTTGTTCCCAAACTTTTATCTTTTCTCAGCTCTTCATAGGTGAAACCCAAAGGTGACGTTAATTCTTTCAATTTCTTGTTTTCTAAAATGAAGTTTGCATTTGCTTTCTGAATTTCATCAAGCTGTTCTGAAGTTTCTTTCCTGATTCTGTCCATTTCTCTTTTCAGTACACAGTTGTCCTCCTGTAAATCAGAAATAGTTTGGTAACAGCTGCTTTTGCACTCTTGAAGTTCTGAAACCAGGGTCCTGTATTTGTCTCGTTCACACTTCACCTCTGCCAAACATCCCAGTAAAGTTTCTTTTTCACCTTCTAAAAGAGATATTCTTTGTAAATAACCCTCTCTTTCTTGGATTAATTCATTATATTTTGCTACATAGTTCTCCTTGTCTTGTAATAATTTACCTATTTCTTTGAAACATCTGCTTCGTTCTTCTCTCAGATCAGAGACCATTTGGAAATATCTCGTTTTCCTTCCATCCATGGATGAAACACTCCTGGGAAGTTTATTTGAGTCTTTTTCAGAATTCCTATTTTTCTTTTCAACACAAGAGAGGTTCTTAGAGAAGGTTTCAACAAAAAGTGCTCCTGGGCTTATGGTGTTTTCTTCTGATAAGTTATAAC
Organism: Coracopsis vasa; assembly: GCA_026283785.1. Taxonomy (NCBI): domain Eukaryota; kingdom Metazoa; phylum Chordata; class Aves; order Psittaciformes; family Psittacidae; genus Coracopsis; species Coracopsis vasa. The sequence goes on from JANHGB010004965.1 coordinate 32,870, forward strand.
ATCCACCAGCAACTTCTTTCTCATTAAGTAAATTTTGGAATGAAACAATGTTAGCTTCATCTATGGCTAACATGTACTGAAAATATGCATCCATCTCCTCCTCCAGCACATGCATCATCTGAGCATATCTCTCATTCTCCTCTTGTAGTATACAGACCTTTTTTGAGTAATTTTCATTCTCTTGCGTCAGTAGAAATATCCTCTGAGAACACACAGCCACCACCTTCTCCAGTGCATATATTTTCATGTTACATTCATTACCAGCCTCCAGTGGTGACAGGTGACAGAAACACTCACAAAAATTGCTCCCTGGCAGGGACAGTTTGTTTAAGCACACAGCCCTCTCCTGCATAGGAGAGAATGCATTTAGCAGGTACCTGTCTTCCTCTGACCAAAAATATTGCTGAAAGTATGCATATTGCATGTTTCCAGCCGGTATTTTTTGACATGAGAAATTCTTCTTGTTTGGTTTACATAGTTTCACGGTCTGGTCTTTTTTTCCTTTCAGGCCAATATTGCTGGAAGGGTTTGTTTGGTGAGTTGGTTTCTGAGGCTGCTCTGCTTTCCCCTCCATTTTGATTATGTCTTCTCCATTATATACCCTATTCACATCAGAAATGCAGATTTCTGAGAGGTTTCCTTGTTCCTCCATTAGTTTAGGGCTCGCTTCAAAATGCTTCTTTAAGTCTTTAAAAGCAACAGACAAATTTTGTATATCCTGTGAGCTACTTAGGCTGTCTCTGATTTCCATTCCTTGCTTCCTAGACCTGATCAATTCAGTTTTACTTAAAACTTTAGAACTTCCCTCAAGAGCACAGGTCACCTGTTGTGGTTGGGCTTCCTTATTCTCTATTTCTTCTCCTTTAACTCTCCCTCTAAAGGTTTTTTTGTGATAATTTCCATCATCAACATCTTTATCCAGACATTTAGTTTCATCTATGTGTTTTGAGAGAATTTGCTTGATTTCCCAATGTTTTTCCACATTGTATTTTTCTAAAGATGATGTGAAGATTTCATTCACAGTGCAAGGCATCTTTCCATGAATAAGTGCAAAAACGTTGTCAGAAAATCCTCCTTCTGCAACAAGGCAGGGGCCATCAGAGCAAAAACTGGTATTTGCCTCACAGAAATCCAAACTCCTCACTTTCTTCACAGTGGTGACAGCCGATATGTGATAGCTTTCAGGTTCTAGCAAAGTAAGTTGGAGCTTCTTCATCAAAGCTTCAACCACAGAAACAGGAAATGTATCTGCTGATAGATTTATAGTTTGTTCCTTCAAGAAAGAAAAATTTTCTTCACCTTTTGTTTCCTTACTTGTCTCATCATCAGTTAACTTTTCAGAGCAAGGGGGAAGCAGTCTTGCTGCACAATAACTTGGAATACATCTGGACAAAGTGAAACTATTTTCTAGAGTACGTGCCCTCATTGTTCGAAGGGTAACCTGGTAATAGCAAAAGAGGAATGTTTCAAACTGAAAAACTAAAAGCTAGGATATATCATTCTATGTTGCTAATCATAATTTATATTTCACTTCATCCATAAAATACTTGATTACAGACAGATGAGAAAACTTCTACATAAAGAGTTTGCAAATTATTTAAAGGCATGCAATCAGAGTAATGATACAAATAAGGTACAAATAAATCAATAATTTTCTTGGTACACACCTGCATTCATCTTGAATGACATCTTTAGTACCTATAATTTAAAGCTACTTTTATATTCATGTAAAAACACCAACTCTTCATTTTATCTCAAAATTCACAGACTCACTGTGCACAAACGCAGCAAGCATAGAGGTAACTTTTCTCCTTACCTGCTCAACCACAGCTAGATCAGGAGCTTTCGCAAAGGCACTGGAATTGTGTTCCAAAACTGGTAGAAGTTCTTCCGGTAGCTTCGCCATCTGTTTTAGCCCATAATAGCTGCATCCTGGTGTTTCTGTTATGGTAAAACACTGGACAAGTGTAATGCCGTTCCCAGATAGTTACATTATCAAACCCAAAAGCCTCTGACCAGATGTTTTGAACAGAAAAGTATTTTAGTGACAGTATGCTCAAAAATACCATCTCTACTAGAGGCATGTAATGAAGCAGACATAGGCACACCATTAAATAAGAAAAAAACTGATAACGTGTGCCAATATCAAAGCTTGCATGTTGTTTGCTCTGAAATCTGACTGCTGCACAGCATTCCTAAACACTGCACTTCAGCCATGATATGGGAAGTATCCCCTACTCTATAGCTTCTTGAAAGGTCTAGGCCTTCTTGAGAAAGCTCATATCTAAATGCTATTATTATACTGGCCAATGGTTACTGCTTCACCTTCCCAAGATAGAGTTTCCAGATCAGGTTTTTAGAAGTTCTTGTACCTTTTAAGTCATGCACATCACATGAATGAAATAATCTTTGCTTCCATTGCACAGAAATGAAAGCAAAAATTCCAGTCTGTTCTCATACCAGACTCTTCAGCATGTAGCAGCACAACGGTAGTTTGAGTAGATCTGCTTCTGAGTGAATCCAAACCTTCTTCCCATTTCAGAGTTTGAATGTCATCCTGGATTAGATCTCCATTCTTAATGGGAAGAGGAGGAGAAAAGAAAAAAAATGATTATAAATATACCATGTTTCATAGAATCATAGAATAGTTAGGGTTGGAAAAGACCTTAAGATCATCTATTTCCAACCCCCCTCCCATGGCACAGACACCTCACACTAGACCATGCCCTCAAGGCTCTCTCCTACCTGGCCTTGAACTCTGTCAGGGACGGAGCATTCACAACTTCCTTGGGCAACCAATTCCAGTGCCCCACCACCCTTACATTAAGCTCAAAGGAGAATAATTGTTCCAAATAAAATTTTCTTTTCCACTGATAATTTAATTGTAAATTTTGTATTCTGCTCTTGATGTTTGTCTTGTCTTCCTGATTGAATCTGGAAATTATGACATGTTTTGGTCCAAAGCAGATACCCGTATTGTTTGATACACAGCAGATCACATTTCAGATGCACTGTGCTCATTTATAGTGAACAAAAGGCTCAGACTTGAATTTCTCAATAAAACACATAATCAAAATGGTAGCCAAAACAGCTCTGGCACAGAAAACAAGCCAAAGCATTCACTTTTGTCTTCCTGAACTGTTCTGCATTAAATGTCAGTGGAAAACAAATTTGGTCCCTCTGGGGGACACACTCATTCCATTCCTGCTAGTTTGCTTTTATTTTTAACCCAGATATCTTCTCTTTATTGATACGTTGGTTCTGCAAAAAGAAAGTTACAGAAAATAATGTAAAAGATAAGATGCTTGTATGCCAGGAGCATAATTCTGTGAAATCAAGACCTCAGCTGCCACGTGAAAGCTGTAGAAAGGTGTATGGGTAGGTATTTCATACTTTTCCTTCACCAACAGCTTCAGCAGACCCCTAACGTTCACATCTAGAAACTGTCTGATACATCAAGACACAGCCACATGGACCCAGTTGCTTTTTCATGTATTTTTCATGCAGGCATAGGCTGCAATTGGAATATTACAGACAGGATCCTGACACTGAGTTTGGAAATTCAGATTTACAACAAGATTCGAATGACTAAACTCCTAACTGAGGTGCAGTTCACTTCTACAGTACCAGAGCAAAACACCTACTTGGATCTAATATCATTGCATGAAGGTGTAATTAACGACTAAGGCTAGTTTTGAGGAATGATTGATATTCCTGGCATTTGAATGACATGGTGTTTACTGAGGAATATCATACCATATGTATTTCACATGAGCCTGATAAGCTCATCTTCATGAATTACTTTTTTCCTGTGAAATAGGCAAATGATCCCATTCAATCTTTCACTGCAAAATTATATACAAGCAGCTTTCCAGAAAGCTACCAGCATGAAAATCTTTCTTGTTTTGCACAAAATTTCTCATTTTTATAACTGTTGGTGGAGAATGATGAGCTCAAATAGGATTTTTCTTGTAACTATTTGGACTTGAATACTACAAGGTGATACAATTAGGAAAGTCTATTTTAATAGATGCTAGTAAAAAACAAGATAAGGGGAAAAAGCAGTCTTCAGTTTTACAGTACAACACCAGATGTCTCCCTCCTCCTTTTATCATAGTGAATTTTTTTCCCAGCTGTCTCAAGCCATTTTCTACTAGAAAAATCCAAGTGAGTTAGTAGCAGTACCAAAAGAAATGCAGAAGGCACAAGATTTGATATATACAACATCTAAGGAATGCAACCTACTGTGCAGCAGACCAAAGTAAACAGGCTTAACACAAATTATGGCCTGTTCATTTATACCAAAGACTGGGTAATAGATACTCAGTATGACCTCCTATGACAACAAAGCTGTAAATTGATACTTAGAAAAGAAACAGTTAAAAACCTTTGTGTAAAGATAACCTTTTATTGGGGTACAGCATAAAATGAAAGATATTTGGTCCTGTTTCTTGACTTTTTTGATTAGCCTCAGGTAATTAGTCAGTTGATATCTTACTTTCACACCTTCAAATAATTCAACATTTTCTTATTTTGTCAATTTTCTCAAACCAGTAGCAATTCTCCTCTACTTCTTTGCTGGCCCCGACAGTCCTTACTCCTCCTGATTTTGGCTGTGCAGCCCCCTCAGAGTGCACTTGGTGGTTGTACCTGTTTACAACGCAGTGCAAGTCCCTCTAGAAATATAAAAATATTTTCAAATCTTATTCTTTATTCCCCAGAAAAAGTGAACTCTCCAGTTACAGTAACAGTAGCATTTGTTCAGGAAAGTATAAAAATAAGCAACAACAGTCAGTCCTTCTGCCACTGTGGGACAGGTATGGAGACATGGTGAGGCTCAGCTGCTGAGCCCTCCACAAAGGTCACCCATGTGCTGCTGGTTATTGCAGGATGATCTTACCACTCTTCCTCAGTCAGACACAGCCAGCCTCCTGGAGTGAATGTAGAGCCACTACAAATCGTCATGTTTGCTAAGGTTCATTCAACTTCCTGATTGAATAGTTTGTCTTTATTTCTTCTAGCTCTTACAGACAAAAGATTCTCTGCACCTTCTTCCAGTTCAGGAAGGACACACGGTCTGATTGTCCTCATATACTAAAAGAGTTTTGTTCATGCCCATTGCCTCGTAGTTAGCTGCAGTAAAAATCGAGAGTTCTTGGGATATCAGGCCACAATCTGAACAGAGTGGCTGAGCGTGAGGCTTAGCTGATTTTGCTTTATTTAACAAATCCTCAGATAAAAACACCCTCCACCTCAGTGCATAAAGAATAAAACTTTGTTTGAGTCCTCTCTGTGAAAAGAATTGTTCTTTGTCAGCAAAATGAATTGGCAGAAGCTGAATGCCATATTACAGCATACGCAGAGCTTTCCCATGCAATGCTAGAGCAAAGTGTTTGAAGCAAACAAGTCGTATTCAGCGTATTCAGGGCATATCACAAGCTACAGAGCTGCAAACCACTGAATATCTCAACTCACTCCCAGGAATTAATATTGTATCCATCTTCGCTTGTTTACCACTATCCAGAAAATCTCATAGACAAGATTTATTTTCAGCTGTGATTTCTTATTTCAGCATTTGGGCATGAATAGCATGTGAAAACTCACCCAACCGTATGTGTACTCTTCCACTGAATGGTGTCCCCAAGACAAAGGCCTCAGAATTTCTTCAGGGATCTACTTCTAGTGCCAACTGAGACCTTGGGCATGTCACTTGAACACTTAAGGAAACAAGACTTGTGAAGTTCCCTCAATGTGCACCTAATAAAAACACTGAGGCAATGAAGCTGCACCTACTGATTCCAGTGGATATGACTTAGACACTGTGAAGTACTAATGCATAAACAGACATAAAGGAAAAAAATTCAGGAAGGAAAAAGCCTCACACTTACATCTCAATACCATCTAATGACAACTGTAATCCTGGATTATATAAAGAGGGAAGCTAAGTATATTCTGCCTTATTTTTACTTACCAGGTCAACACTGCTGTCTCTATTCTCCAAACTTGTGAGTTGTGAGTCCTTTTCTTTCTTTTTCAACTTCATGATACCTTGATCTTTTAAAGCCCTATTTTCATTCAAAAGATCTTCAACCTTTTCCTGCAGTTTGATTTCTGATAATTTCAGACTATACACATGATGGCAAGATTCTTCCAGTTTTCTTCTGAGAAAGTCTTCAGTTTCCTGAGAGCACTGGAGTTCCCTCAGCAGGTCTGCCTGCTCTCTTCTGTTGCCCTCTTTTTCCCTTAAGAAATCCAGATTTTGCTGCAATGCCTCGAGGTGACTTTTCATGTCATGATCCACATTTTCAATGCAAGTTTTCAATTCCATTATTTCCACATCAGAGTGTTTATAGCCCTGAGTCCCACTGAATGCTGATTCTAGCTTCTGCTGGAGATTCTGCACCATTCCCTCTTCTAACTCAGATACCAAAAGAGCAACATGGGCACTAAGATCTAGGACTTGCTTTTCCAGCCTAGATACCTCATCCTGAAGGCAACATTCCCTTTCTCTCAGCACTGCTGTTTGTTGTCTCTGCCTTTGTTTATAGTGTTCAAAATACTCTGACTGGCTTTTTATTTCATCGTCTTTTGTCTTCAGCTGCTCCTGAAGCCAACGTAATTTTTCCTTTTGCTTCTTCTCTGACTTTTCTTGGGTTTCAACCTGTAATTTCAGTGAGTTGTATGGTTAACATCTTAATACTAAATCTCCTATTCCCTTATTATTTGTATTAATTTTGCAACAACTCTGCCCTGTTTTTTGAAAACTCAGGAATAACATAAGTAGATTTTTTTAAAGCCTGTAAAATCCCCATTTAAAGCAAAATTGACCTACTGTCTTGTCATTTCAGCCATCACTCCAACATCTCAGTAAGTAACAAACAAAACACAAACTCACCCATGTCTACCACTACATAAAATACAGGAAGTTTATAAACACTTTCTTTTGCATGTTCTACAGTACATATTAATTCAGAAGAAACCTTTGAACTGGAATTTATACTACCAGCTGTGAACTATACAGCAACAGATCCTTAACACTGGCAGTGGTGTAGCACTGGGGTGTCACAGTTAGAGAAGCTGTGGTTCTATTAGAGAAAACAGAACACATGCTTTTCCGGAGACCTTTGCCCTTCACCATACCTGTCACCTGTCAGCTCCTTTTATGAACAGATGCCTTTTGAATCAGTTTGAAAAAGACTTTGGTATTTTCATTTGTAGCAGAGTGTGTTTGAACACTTTGACATACAGAGGTGAAAGGTGCCAGTGAAAGACAAGAGGAGGCTTTCATGATTCCCATGCTGCCCTTGTTCTGAGCAGAGTAAGAGCCACCAGTATCATAGGGCCACAGTTGCGACTTTGAAGTGAGACTGAAGACACCGAGACACTACCGTTTTTCTTCAGGGACTTCATTAGGTCAGTCTTTTTGATCTTTAGTACTATTCTGTCTGAAGGGCTCACTGGCAAGGACAGGATAGAAGGAACAATAGGGCGAAATGTTATGCAAATTCAGGTAGGTGTGGGATACTACTTTGGTTAACTGCGGATGGGAATATATGCATGTCTAAGCTTCCTATATCTTGAAAACCAGTTTCATTATTAATTAAAGAAGCAGACTATTGTTCGTTCTTCAGAGTCTTGCCGCATGGTACAAGAGTCCTGCCAGGGTATTCAGCTTTGCCCTAAAACCTTGAGAAAATAAAAGTGCGTAAACAGAATTAAAGACATTGTGTTTCACTGTAGATTCTTCCTGAAAAACTTCGATTCTTTCTTCACTTTCAGAGATCCACCCAATGAGCTGTGCAAACTAGGTGAAAATAACCATTGTATGTGTTATCAACCAACAGCTGACCTTCCTGATACAAGAAGCTTATGTGAAGAAGTACTAGCACTTGGGAGAACTGAAGACTTTCCGTTGCAGAGCTGATAATTTCAGAACAGAGGGCATGCAATCAGCAGTGGGATGTTCTTGGCAATGAATGATGGAGCAGGTCAGTTTGCTCCAGTGAGAGGCACTGCAGAGGAGGGCTTGTACCAGCAGGGCTCTGCAGAGAGGTGGCCCACATGACAATGCATCACAGGAAAGAAGTTAAGACCCAAAGCAATCTGGGAAACCTGGAAGGGGACACAAGCTTAGCAGGAAGCTTAAAGTGGATGCAAAGCAGGTGGAGCCCAACTTGAAAATGTGTGAGCAATTGAAGGCTAAGATGACAGGCTGAGCAGCTGCATTTTATACAGAAAAGAGGCTGTGATAGTTGTGTTGTGCTGTTGTATTGCATATGGTAGGGAATAATTAAAAAAAAGCTTTATTTTGAGGCTAGAAAGATGAAGTCTGACCTAGAGAAGAGGAGTACACTGAGTGGGTTCTGGGGAGAAAGGAGGAAGTGGGAGCATATATCTCAAAGATCAAGGGTCTGAATGAGGAGAATAACGACAGTCTGTCAAAAGCATCAGAGAAATGGCAAGTGGGGCCAGAAAGACCAAAAGGTTCTTCTGATTCCTCTGATTGTAGAAAAAGAGAAAGGCTGAGATGATCTATCACTTAAACACAAGAAGTAACTGAAGACGAGATTGACTTATAAATTATTACTCCAAAGAGAAGCTAAACTAGGTTATTTGAAACAATATCCTCCTCACCAAGTTGATCAGGTCCTCCTGAACGTGTCTTAGTTTCCCTTTAACGCGCACATTTGCATTTTCAACCCGGTGCAACTTCACATTTAGTTGATCAATCATCGCAAGAAGTGCTTTGTGTGATAGCTCCAGCTCTTTCATCCTGTGAGTGAGAAGGAAAATCTTTGCTAAGTAAATACAACACAGTACAGTTCTAGATGGATAAGCAGTCATCAACAGTGCATCAATTTATCTTTATTTTTCCATTTTTCTTCCAGGAATAAAATAGTAAAATCTTGACCATTAATAACAAACACTTCTTTCTTAACAAATCTACTGGGATTTGCACATTATGCTGGAGACTTTCAAAATTGATAAAGACAACACCTATGTTCATTCTCTCTCTGCTTGCTTAATGCAAAAACCATATGCAAACACATTCATAAGGTTAATGTTCACTGAAGCTTGGCACGCTGTATGAAGTAAGAACTTATCATAAGGAAAACCACAACACTTCAGTCTCTAGATGTGCCAAATCCTGTACTGATGTATAGGATATTTCTAGGTTCAGAATTAGCATATTCAAATTTTATGATGAAGGTAAATGTGTTCTAGTGACCAAAGAGAAAACATCTCACTTGAAACGTACTTCACAGTGGGTACTGAAACATCTAATGCATAACTGTATTGACTTTGTTCACAGAGCTGGATTTTGACAAAATAAAGGTTCATTTCACCTGTTGCTGTTAAAATGGTAGTGTAAGATAATGTGGTGTGATGTTCGGGGTTCCTCTACACATAAGGAATAGCTAAAATAATCTTACAATAGCAAGCTTCATGTTTTCCTTAGAGTTTTCCTTCCCTTTTCAGCCTACACATTTTTTTTTCCCTGTGGCAGATACTAGAGCCTTCTCTTATCTCAGAGATGGCACATCACCTCCTGTGCCCCTAAGGACTGTGCTGTACTCAATCTTTTCCCTGAATTTCTGTGTTCAACCTTCAATAGTTTTCCACTCAGCTTACCTGCTCATTTCTATCTTCTAGCTTTGTCTTACTGCCCTCACCTGCCAAAACTTCCTGCTACCTCCATCCCAACACGACAATGCTGCCTTCATTTAAAAGTCTCACACAATAATATTTCTGAAGCAACAGGATTAAGATAGAAAACACATCACTAAATAAGTACGAGTTCATGTATCAGAGCAAACCTGATGAGTTCCTCCCCACTGCAGACACTGCATAACCTAACACTGGTGTCAAACAAAACTGGGCCACATATTAGGTCAACACTCTGCCCTGGCTAGTTACAGCTGCTGACTCTGCTTCTTTGTTTTCTCTAATAATTCTGCCTTTCATGTAATTCCTCGTCTCATCTGTCTGTGCTTCAGCCACAAGAACTTCAGGCACAGGATTTCTTTTCCTTCTACTGACTACCCAAGATCCCTGAAAATGGGCTTCATATATCCCAGACAAGTTTCAGCTGATCCTTGAATTGTTCTCTCATGCTTTCTTTGCTTTGGTTTTAAATAAATTTCTTCCCGTCTTCCCTTTCCCAAATCTTTGTTAAAATAGGCCTGTTCCTATAAAAGCTCCATTTCAAAAAAGATACATTATTATTCTGATAAAAAGCCCATTATTAAAATATTTCTGGCCAAATCCCTTGATGAATCAAAGCAATTCAGAAATTAAATAATTATTTTGAATGCCATTTATATTTTCTGTACATTTAACTAGGTTTCCTTTAGAACAGCGCAGTTGCTAACCAGCTAAACCTTGATCTTATTATTCTAGTCAACTACATAATTAATATTTAATGGCACCTTTACCTACTGTGTTGATTAACATTAACGTACTAAACTAGGTGAAGCTTTCTGAAACAAGAAACTTTTTTTGCAACGCAAAATTCCAAATTGACTCTTAACTTCAAAGGAAAGGAATATAATATTCAAGCAGAATTTATATTTTATGAATATTTAAGAATAAAACATCCTGAGAAATCTGTCTGGTCATTTACAACAAGATTTTAGATCATGCTGTAAATTTGAGTTATATTATTAAAAACTCGAATATTGCATTTCTATTCTACCAGCTACAAAAAACACACATACATCTTATCAAGCACCCTAAACCACCATTAAATCTTTCTTTTTTCTGGTTTTGCATGTATCATTTGACAGCCAGTACATGGGGCAGAGGGAACAGTACATTTGTACATTGCATTAATTTTGAATACAGAAAAAAAAACCCTTTATTTACCTATTTCTTAGGACAGAATCTGACTTCACGTAGTCCTCTAAAACACCTCTCAGTTTTTGCTCTGACTTTTCCAGCTCTTTTATTCTGAGGTCCAAATTCTTTTCTCCAGCACTGTGTACTTGTTCATCAGGTATGCTTATATCTTCTAGTTCCTGGAAAATCCATGAAGTATCAATTTTAACACTGAAATTCAGCATATCGAATCCTTCATTACTAGGCATTTTAATACAATAACAAAATTCTTGTTTTCTCCCTGATGAAGGATCCATGATGAAAAAAACCCAAATTATTTGGTTCTCAACATACTGCAGTCTAAGCACGGAATAAAAGAGACTAAGCCTCTGATGATCAAATGAACAGTCCTCCTCAATTCTGAATACATTTATTATTTATGAAAGAGTCTCATTTCATTAGCCCCAGAGTAATGCAGCATGTGTGGAAGGTGTTTCAGTTCACAAAATGAGACCTCCATAAAAAATTCAATTAGACTAATTCATTAAGGAATTAGGCATAAAAGTTTTGAAAAGAGGATAATTTTCTACTAAGTAGAGGAGTTAATAAAATTGAGAATGTTTATCACACAATTCCCCCCCACACACACTTATTTTGGATAAATATCTGGTATTTTATTGTTTCAAAACAGAAGATTAAAAAATATTATTTCCTATACAAAAGGCAGTCTACAGCTATTTCAGAGAAACATTCAATGATTTTAACTGGTATTTTGGAATTCTGAATTCAATATTTTGCTTAAACTTCTCCTTCAACTCTGACAGGTTATGAAAATATGCCTAAAAGGAATTTTTAAACTTGGTGCTGAGAAGGCAAGTCAAGTTTGGTTCTTTTCCTTTGCCTCTTTTAACAATAGCTTTACAAGTTCTTCAGCCTGCAGTTCACCTTCACTTACAGAAACTCTCTTAAACAAGTATTGTTCTATAACTGGTATCTGTAAAATGTCTTTGGTTTTGCTACAATTGTATTGATTTGGAATTTTATCTATAATTGTAATTCAACCACTGAGTTTGGACCTATTCTCCAGGAGATAAAGCAGTTACTGTTTTGGTTTGGTTTATTTCTTTTCTTTTTTTTTTTTTCTGCACAAGGACTAAGAGTGAAAAGGTGCAGATGCCACTTTGTGATCTCTAGGCTTACCGAGCCCAGCCCATTCTCAGAGACTATGCATTCCTGAAACCTGCAAACATAATCATGGATCTCCTCTGGCCTGTATGATTTCCCAAATGGAAAAGTATCTTCGATTTTAAGCTCCTTGAGACACTAATACTTTGCATTTATTATCTGTAAAATGAATAGACATCCTGTTCCATGACTATGAGCATCCCTGCACATCACTGCAAAAGTAATATATAATAATAGTGGACAATGTTACTTTGCTCATTAACAGTTTACAGTGGAAACTAAATTAATGTCATTTTCTATTGCGCCACAGCCTAATACTCAACTCAAGCTGTAAGAAGTAAAAATAGCTGTATATTTGCCAGAAAGTAGTCAACAGATAAAAGCAGTGAGGATGGCCCAGGCAGGAAATAAAATGACACTTAAAACCATTGCACTGATTTTAATGCATGTATTTCTAGTACATGTTCTTGCTTGTAAGTACACTTTTCTGATATAATGAAAGCTAATACAACAATTTCTGAAGTTGATCTCAGACTTAATGATCTATTAGACTCTATGCTTCTGATGTTTCATCCAGAAAACTACTGAGTACTTTAGCATAAAGCTGGGAAAGTTGCTATGACTGGCATCAGAAATGAGAAACTTACTGTTTCATTCTTCGCTCATACAGCTGTGACAGATGACTTAAAAGCTGTGTCACAGGAAGTGAAAATCAGGCCCAGAATCTTGTATGGACCAAATTTAGTCAGTTAACACACTGTGCTTTTTTCCAGCTCTGTAACAAATACCAATATGCAATGGACTAGTAAAATACCTAGTTTTCCAAAACTAGAAATCCTGATAGCTCAGCATTGAATAAAAACGTCTTGAATGTGATGGAAAACAGCACTCAAATCAGCCAGTTTCATTGAGAAAATTGTCACATGTGAATCACAATTGACACATGATAAAATAAGCAAACTAAACTGCACATACCTTTTCTGCTTTGTAACAAGACCATCTCCTGGCTCTGCAGTGCGCTTACCGTTGCAGCCACATGCTCTGACCATCCCATGTTTGTGCTTATAGTTTCATTTCCAAAGCAGTGATGAGCAAACTTATGTCTATGAGAAGAGAATTTCTTTGCCGAGTGAATCACACTGTCCAATTTCTGTTCCTCCATCAGCACCTGATTTGGTTATCTCAAGCTCTGTTTATCTCCCGTCATGGTTCTTCTCTTCAGATTAATGCCCAAACTCTTCCTTTTGAAGACCTAATTTTTCTGCATTGTGTCATCACACTGCTAAATGCTTTAAATAAAACACAAAAAATCTCTATTTGAAAACACATTCTGTAAATGTTTGTTCTTTTGAACAACACATTGTGGGCAACACGTTCCTTTAGGGATCAACTTTCCAAACTTCTGCATGATCCTTGTTTCTAATAAAAATTGTGCTTTTTACCAGGAAACAGACCCTCACACGAGTCACAGTTTGCTGCATCTGACTGAGTTAATCTTGTGGAGTGCCTCAACTCCTTCTGCGGGTGAATGGTCTTGACTGGTGATTCTTAGTGAAGAGTACATCTAAAAATTATCTGAGAAAAACAGCTTCTTTTGAGGCTGATTCCAGCAGCTTCAAGAGTGAGATATTCAGTTGCTGTGACAAATCTTTTCCTCAGCTTGCTTGGTGCTGCCTTCATTGTTATTTGCCTTGGTATTTTTTTCAATCATAATTTCTACTTCATGTGATATATTATCATAACCATCTTATCCCACTGCATGTTCATGCTGGAGATCTACATGTCCATGAGAGCAAAATTGTTTCTCTGTGGCTTTCTGTGTAGCCCTTTTAAACACATAGATGATTTTCAAGAAAATGTGAGGGAGGAAGAAGTTATCTTTTCGTATTGTGCTCTTAATATTTTCAGCTTGCCTCAACATTCCAGAAATAATTCAAATTATCTGTTTCTTCCTAATGCCTTTCCAGCTCTGAAATAACGATTTGCTTTACCCCTCTTTGAAAGATAAGCTTCAACCTTTTGAATCTTCCAGCCATTCTCCATCTTAAACAACCCTTTTCAACTTTCAGTTTTTCAGTCTGTGCTTCGCCCCAAATTTTTTGCAGTTCAGGTGGTCTTTGCTTATCCACTACCTTTGCTGGTTGAGGTTGTGCCATTTTATCTTCCTTCTTTTATTTCACCTGGAACGATGCCATGGTTTCCAAATATTCATTTCCAACTATTTCTCTGCTTATCACATTTGTCTACACACCCATTTCTTCAAGCTGCTCTTTCTTCTTGAAGAGATAATTGAGCACAGTGCATCACGCATTGCTTTTCACTAATCTCTCAGGCGACCTCGGGATCTTCCATTCTCCCAGTGCTATCTCTACAAGTTATTGCCTTAATTTTCAAGAAACATTCAAAAAATCATTTCTCCCACACAGTTCTTACCCACTACAAAGTTTCCTTACTTCAGTCGTCCATCTTGACTTTCTCTAAAACCCATCTCTTCTCCACCCGTTGATTTCCAGTGTATGAATTTAATATGAGTTTTACCACTGCAGGGTTGTAAATTTCTATTTATTTCCATCTTTGAACAGTTTTTTCCCCTGTCAGCTATTTACTATAGAGAACTTATTGTCAAACACTTAGCTTTTTTAGATAGATTTTAAAAAGGAGATTCTGTGTTTCCTGGGTGAAATGCAAACCACGTTTGTTGAAAGCATGCAGTATGGAGATGAAAATCTCAGTACTGTAAGAAAACCATTTGGTAGATAACAGTTCACATAGCAGCCAGTAATTGCACTTGTATTTTTCCCAGTGTTTGATTGGTGTGAGAGAGTAAATTCTGTTTAGATTTTTTTTTCAGTGTTTATAGTGTGCTGGTCCTTATTTGATTCTCAAATCATTCCAGCTTGAAGCTATATCTTTAAAAAAATCTCTAATTCTAAATTCAAATATTTTGCAGCTTCAAGTATTATGCAACCTGTTTTAAGAAAAAAATGCACCAATTTAAAGCTGCTCAATTAATATTTTCTGTATTTTTGCAAGTGGACTCAGCTGTTCACTCCATAGGTTCTTTTAGTAGCCTGTATACAAAACAAAAAACAGAAAACTAAAACAACAAAGAAAAGAAAAAGTCTGATGAACTTTAGATAGAAAATATTAACATAGAAATAAGTGTTGGTATCCAGCCCTAAATTTACAGATACCACAATCTCTTTCTAAAAGTTTTCTGTTAGCTTCAAAATAACAAGAATCAAAATTACTATCTGTAAGTCACCTGGTTTGCCTTGAAGTAATGAACAGTGTTCCAGAGTTCAACTAGAGTTAAGTCTCTTAAAATAGGCTTTGCTGTGACACATTAATCAGAGACACATTCATCTCTGGCAAAATGAATTATAGAAAATTACCCTCCACATTAGCACCACAATACAATGTGCACTCGTAGAAATGTGAGACTTGAGTAGCTATGTGGCTACACAGTCATTACCGCTGTGCTACCCCCTCAAAATTCTTGTCACGAACCTTGAATTTAACTGCTTAAATGGCTGCTGTTAACAGGAAGAACAGCAGCTTATATCAGCACAACATATTTTCTGGAGACTAACTATACTTGAAAATTTTTGGTTTTGTTTTATTTTCCTCACTAGAGGGGACCCATAATACTATCGGCTATATCAGCACAGAAGCCTATAGATCAGGCTTAAGCCTTGAACTCTTATTATTTCAAAGTATTTTAATGGAATTTGATAAATGCTGGTGTTCTCACTAAGTTTATAGAATGTTTATAAGGTGTTCCTAAACTTGGCCAATACACTTTTTACAGTATTTAAAATCAAAAGTATTCATCCAGATGTTAGCACCTCTAACTGGGACTGGAGTAAGAAAACTGGATGAAACTCCCAAGATAAGTGACTCCTTTTAACATTGCTCTTCCAAAGTTATAAATGTCCTTTCCAATCTCCACAGAACAGAAAATTCAATTCAGACTGTGCTAAGGTGAATAGGGTACCGCAAGGCTTCTCTTTTCTTCAAATGCTTCTCTACAAGCATGTGCTCCGTTTTTGAAAAAATGAAGAATATTTCAAAAAGGAACGCTCAAAATGCTGTTAAAAAAATTGCTCAATTTCAAGGATTTTTCAACACCCATCTAGCAATCAAAAGAAAGTTACTGCACATGTAATAAAATATTAATACCCTTGGATTACATCCCACTCATCTGCATCTACCATCATTTTATTGCAAAATATAAAATGTATGCAGCAACACTAGTACTGATAGACCAGAGCTAGCTCCCAAGATCGTCTATAGAACGATGATAAATGAAGGTACTGGGATCTGAATAAAACCGCAAAAGAGACCATGATAATACAGGTCTGATTTCTCAAAAGTACTTCTGGTCTGGGCAGAAGAAAATACTGTTTCAAGCTTAATGTAAGGTAAATAGAATAGCTTTTCTGGATAACTATTGTCATTGCTCTTCTTATCATGCAGTACTTGATTGCAGCTTCAAAGGGGTCAATTAACCACATTTTCTACTATAAAGAGATTCTATGAGCATAATTCACAACAGATTCCAAAGGAAAAAAAACACTTTGAAAAACTGAAAAGGTAAAAACATTGTTGTATTTTCAGTTTTAAACAAACAAACCAAAACATCAACAGCAACAACAGAAACACTGTGTAAATATTCAGTAGTTTTAAACCGTAGCTTAACCCTCTAACAGTTAGGTTGCTGAGTTATGATCCTTACTGGAAGGCAGTGTGGAGCTTGCATTGCTCCAGGGAAGAGGGCAGTGTCTGAAGGGAGAGACATGGAGGTTTCTTATCCTTACTTCTCCATGTTGCATGGGCACACCAAGAGTCAATCACATTGCAACCTTCACATTGACTTATAAAAGGGGAATCAGGTTATTATTTCCTAAGCTATGTCATGGCTTCAAGGATCTTGAGGAAGTGAAATGAACCCCTCCTATTTTGCATGTGTGGTGATGCTTACAGGGCTACTAAAAAGCAAAACTGAAACCCAAAGAATGTTCACCACCACTCTCTGTCTGGCCTGACAGAAGGTAGGATCCTACAGCAATATCTGAATTGTTAGAAAAAATGTACCTGCCCTACAGAACTGAAAAGCACCCACTGCAGTTAGGGCAGTCAGTATCTTAGAATGCAAAATCATTTCTCGTTGAAAAGCCAATGACTTTCTGCAGAAGTCTAGAAAGGTTACTGAAGGCATCCAAGTTGGATTTTATAGGTGACTGTTCCTCTCTGTGCAAGCACAACCAGTACACCCTCCCCCCTAGTTTCAGGGTCTTATGAAGATAATTCTGAAAACATGGTAAAATATCAGAATTAAACACTGAGTACAAAGAAATTTAAAGAATACCAACCACACGTCTTGGCTCAGTTGTGTCATCAAGGCCACAGAATGAATGCTAGTGAAAAAAACAAAAAAAGGAACAAAAACTATAACATAAGATCAAAAGAAAATGAGGAAAAAAAGAAAAGAAAGAAAGATGTAAGATATGTAGTATGAAATCCGGTGACATTACAGCAGTAAGTCCTACATCTACATTAATTAAGTTGATCTAAAAGAAAGACACAGTATACCGATCTTACTCTAAAGATGGGTAAAAGGGTATAAAATTCAGTATTTGAAAGCAGATTCATGAAAGGTAACATTTGTTGATTATATAACTTCAGAATTAGTAGGTTTGGCTTTGTAACTCAGTTAAGCAAGTACTTGTAATTAACACACCTGAAAGCTTTCCCAAAACAAGACTTACCAAGCTAAGAGCACAAACAAAATGCATCTTGAAAGGCAGAGAATCAGTTATGAGAAGAGCATGATGTGTTTAAACAGCACTTGTTCCTCATGTATCAAATAGTAGAATAAAACTGAGATTTTTACATTATTCTTTTGTAAAGCCTTTTAGAAGCAAGGCTGGCTGCTGAAGTATTTATAGGGTAAAAATAGCCATCCTTATGTTCTTATTTCACTGAATTCTATATAAAACTTAAAAATAGAACCCATTCCTAAAGGAAAATAAAAAGCCATACTCGTGACAGAGTAACTCTGAGTAGTGCATTGCCCTTAGCTATAACCAGCAATGAGGCTGAGCTATAAACGCTGCCACTCCTTCAAAAGCATAAGACTTCCCTCCACAAGAAATTATTGTGCTCAGTGTCAGCAGCATGTAGGTGTCAGTCTGCACCTACTGACATATTAAACCTTCAGAAGAACAATGAAGAAGTATATCATTCATTAATTCTCTGGCAACACAATCTTCCTTCAGGCAATCAAATTCAGAATGGGATTTAATCCCAAGGAAAAAAAATATCAAATGTAATACAGATAGAAGGAAGCTCTCCACCCATCCAGGAGCTGAAGGTTAATAGAAAATGATGAAGCTTTTTGGAAGTCTCCTCCCAATGTAACATTAAGGCAAAGAGAATGTTAATCATTTTAACTCATTACTAGCTATCTGCTAAGCTTGTGATTAAGCTGTTTCTTTTCCAATACTTTTCTCTCTCCATTCAACTGATGAGCCAGCACTGATAATGCTAACTTCCATTTTCAAAATTAGCAGTCTGTCTAATCCACTACTTACTCCTTAAACTGTAATGGCAATGAATTAAGGGCTTACATTCTGGCAAAAGCAACACCTAGAGATTTTGATATTTTAGGATAGGTGGATAAATACTAATATTTGCAATAACTAATATGTAGAGCTATCTCTTATCTCTCAAGGTTTCCCTGCTTTGAGGAGTTAACTGTAGCATCTTAGACATCACTGGCTGTAAGGCAGGAACAGCTTCAGGCATAGAAGTGGATCAAGGCAGAAAATGGCAAAGGCAGTAAAAGACCCTTTTAAGGGTTGGATACTGGCTGTGTTTCTTTGCTAGTGCCTTCCCAATGGATGCAGGCAGACTAGCCCCAGCCAGGGACTAGGTGGGGTGATGTAAAGTGTCAATTAGCAACAGCAGCAGAGAGCCCAGCTTTTCACAGCTATTTTCCTGGCTCTTACACAAACTCAGCTGGATATCACAGCTCAAAAAGTTCAGGATGAGGTACAGCAGAGGAGAGACAGCTACTATGGGAGCAGAAGGGGCCAAGGAAGCTGCTGAGGGAATTGGAGTAGCTACCAGAAGTGCTATATCCCCAGAGGGTGACACAGGGAGGGCTGCGTCAATTCTGAGAGCAGATGAAGGGACACTGAGATTAGTAAAGGATGAGGAAGAAACCACTAATTTCTGCATTTAGCTCAACAGCAGGTTCATGTAGGATTAAGTACCCATCTGTACCAGAGAAAATGAATCTGAGATTATGTGACTCATCTTGCAATCTAGGCACTGGTTTAGATAAAGCAACATAACTAAACCACTTTGCTAGGGCTTGGAGAAAGCCCCATTGTGAGCCCATGCCCTGCAGAACAGCCTAAACTCCATAGACCTGGGAATCACTTGAGCCTACAAGTCCAGGAACCTCATGCCATCTCTTGCTTGGGACCACAGTGACCCAAATACATTTGCTGTCTTAAGCCTCAATCAGAGCTTCTTCAAAAGAGGAGAAATATAATAATATACCCTGGATCCAGGGTATTAATTTGGAATTAATTAATTTATATCTTAAAGAAATATTTTTTGTTTGTGATGTTTGTCACATGCACCTCATTAACTTTGTTTTAGTTTTTAGCACTTGCAAGTTTTGCAAAGTAATGTTATCAGAAGAACAGGGCCAGATTAGACAGGGCCTTGAGCAAACTGGTTTAGTGTGTGGTGCTCCTGGCCATGGAAAGGGAGGTGGAACTAGGGGATCTTAAGGTCTTTTTTCAACCTTAGCCATTCTATGATTCTGTCAAATAGGGACAAATCTTTATGTTGTGTCTGATCTAAACCACAGCAAATCCTCTCGCTTCTAGTTTAGTTCAGACCCTTTTACTCCTTTCTGCACTTGCTAGAAAACCCAAGTAACAACTAATTTGAGAAATTAGGGACAGAGCTTCATTTCATACAGCAATGACTTAAAGCCAAAATTTATCTTCTTTTAAAACAGATTTCATGTCATTAAGTGCTATTAACGTCAATGCAACAGAAAAGAGTAAATTAGTATGGAAAAGAAAATCCATTGGCATTGCCCAGGCATTTGTTTACCTTTTCCTCAATTTCTTTGAGTTGCCTTTTCTGAAGTTCTATTTTATCTTCTAGTTCTCGAATTCGCTAAAACAGAAAAAGTAAAATAGACATTATTATACCTAATTTGAAAAGTATATGAATCAAAAAGATAAGAAATAGATTAAAAATTAAAAAAAGCAGATGTCCATTAATGTAATGCTTCATTTACAGTTATATTAAGCAGGTCCATGGCAGGATTGCTCCATGTTTCCATGAAACCATGGCATTTTAAACAAGCTGCACATTCAGAACATCATGTTTACCACCAGGAAGTCTCCTGATCAGCACTCATTAATCATAATTTTAGCATATACATTCAGACAGTACCAATTAGCACCAAAATTCTTACAAGTACATCACTACTTTCCCTGCAAATGCTGGAAGTTTTTCTACTTACCTAGACAGTCAGCAGATTCTACTATTACATTTCATTTCCATTCTCTATTTTCCTTTCCTATAAAACATAACTATGCTTCTGGCATAGTTACACTGTACAATATGATTATGCTATATGATTTTAAGTTCATCACCAAGACATCATCCAGAGGTTCAGTTACATTCTTTTACCAGGGCCACCTCCCTTCTACATAAACAAGATGCATTTTATTACACTTTTAGTATATTGTACTTGTTACAGATAAAATAGGTTCATAAATATATGGTTTTTAGTAGGTAGAAACCTGAAACCTCCTACTAACAGCCACTGGGAATCAAGGAGTAACTTCATACTAACAGCTTTTCTTAGTATTAACCACCTGACCCCTGCCTGGCCTACAATAGTTAAGGTTATTAGCAGTTCCTGAACTTTGAGATAAAAATCATCATCTACACTAATCTCTATGCATAGGCCAATAAAATTACTGTAGCAGCAGCTGCACCACTCCCAAATTATTTCATTACAACAAAATTGATTTCTACAAGAGTATTTCTTTCAAAATAACACCCAATCATTACTCATAAGCCTGTGCGATCAACTGATGTTGACAGTTGATTACCTGCATTCAGTTCAAAGATATTAAATAGTGGGAAATGCTCACAGTAGCACAGGAAAGCTGCAGCAAGGCAGCAGCTGATCCAATGACCCTATTGGTTTTGAGAACCACATAGTCTGGTGTGAAAATTGCATATCTAAACTGGAGATATCCCAAAGATGGGGTACATCCAACCCTGCAGTTCACTTGGCCTAGGGCATACTACCCTCCATACAAATACTGCAAACAAGTCACAAGCAATAGTTTTGCTGCTGTTTCATAACAAAAGATTTTGCTTAAATGACTGGTTTGAATATCATGCAGCCAGGAAAAGTCAATCAAAACCTCCACTGTATCATTCTGTAAGATTATTCTCCAGATAATACAAAAGCACAAAGCAGATTACCCTCATGTGACACCAGTGCACACGGCTTTGCTGACAGTAACAAATGCCACAAGCACAGCTGTATTAATTTCACTTTTTCTCTATTAACATTTGAATTGATTTATACTTCATCTACTCCCTGCTCAAACCAAATCTCTCTCTCAAGCAATCATCTTCACATACTGCATGTATCAGAATATTACAGTCACAGTAAAATGCCATGGGACGAGAAGCAGGCAGGTGTAATCACCTCTGAGATCAATGGTCCATCAGGTAATACTCCTGTTTCTCTCCCACACATTTCAGTTGTGTTGATTCCTACTTACAACCATATCCCAGATCTGAGTGACAGACCACAATTATCTGGGCATCCTGCTATGCTCTGTGATAAAATTTGTCCACGGTGAAATGAGTGGAGAGAAACAATACTTTGAAACTCCATTTTCACCATCAGGATTTATCATGTGAGATATTTTTCAATATTTACTGAGAACTCACCTCCAGAAAAAAAGGAAAATAAAACAAGTCCCTAAACTTCTGGTGGCTTTCTCATCTCGGGGTTTACAACAAAAGTTCTTTTATAAAAGAACATCTTAATTAGGATAAGACAGCATTTTTCAGATTAGGGAATTCTGTTAATTAAGTAAAAATTGAGATATTATTACTCCCTTGTGAATTGTTAAGCTTTTCACAAGATTGCTGCTGTTCAGCTATTCTCCCCGGCTATTCAGAATAGTTCTAAAAAACCCAAAAGGCTGATGCTTCTGTTTTCCAATTCTCACCCATAAACCATTATAATTGTTACAACTTGGTGGGATAAAAGAGAATTGTTTTAGGAAACTGTTTTAAGATGAAGAAATACATACTTTCTTAATCATCAGTATAAGTACAAAGACAACCTAGCAATTGAAATGGAATACACATAGGGCTGAATTTCTTACCAGTGAAAAATCTACAGAAAATCCTCAAAACAACTAGATTTATATCAGTAAGGAGGATATATAGAAGGTGGATATAGTCAGTAGGGCAGATATATATATAAAAAAAATAAATATGTGTGTATATGTAGACCTATTCCAGACATGTCACCTAAGGATAATATATTAAAATCAGGTGACCAGTGTTTAAACAGCTAGTATTCCCCTTATATGAGTGGAAATAACAATGACAGAAGACTTAAGCTGCAAATAAGCAAGATTTTGTAACCAACTTCACTGGAGACATTAAGAGTTCAAACCTGGACAGGTCAGAATTTGTTCTAAACCCCAACTGCTGGAATTTTCCATCAGGTATCAAAGATTAGAGTTCACTTCTAGTTGTTTACTTGCTTTCCTCTGGAATACTGTAGGGAGGATTATCCAAGAAGATGAAGTGGTCTTAGCTATTCCCACCAACATCCTCTGATTGCACAGGGTCAGCACTGGAAGGTTACCAGCCTAGCTCACATTTATATATCCTGAAAAATATGACTTAACTAATTTATTTTCATTTAACCACAGAGATTGCCTTAAAATATAAATGTATATATACAATATACTGGCACGAAAAAAAAAAACAGATTTACACCTGCATATGGTATTTAACAGAAAAATAATTATTTTCCTCCTTTGTACCTAGCTGTGTTTACAGCATTGTGGTGAGGCACTGGAATCGGCTGCCCAAGGAAGCTGTGAACGCTCCATCCCTGGCAGTGTTCAAGGCCAGGTTGGACAGAGCTTTGGGGGACATGGTCTAACGTGAGGCATCCCTGCCCGTGGTAGTGGGGTTGGAACTAGATGACCTTAAGGTCCTTTCCAACCCAATCATTCTGTGATTCTATGATCATCTTGATCATACAAAGATAATTTTAAAAAATATGACTTTAAAAAATAGATGTAAGCTACATGCAGCAATCCTGGCTTTAACAAATAAAGTATCTTCTAGAAATAGCAAGAAATGTTCCTCAGCCAAAGGTTATAATAACCTACTGAGAAGGAAGTTACAAAAAAATAACACATGCTAATTAAGACCAAAGTCAGGATTGCTGGCGATTCACTATAAGTATTTACATCTTTATCTACAGTTTCTTTTGTTTACAATAATTAGCAATCAAGAAGCTGTGGACTCACGCTCAGGTTTTCAACATTAGATTAGATGCTTCCAGTGAATTCTGATTTGTTTATGTTTGCAAAAGCATAACTGTGACAATAAATCACACAGAACTATTTCATTGTTAGCAAGAAATTCTACCACCTCTCATGCTTTGAGGCATAAATTGATGATCACTAAGTCAAGCTTTTCTTACTGTGTCATCTAAAGTCATAACAGTTGTGCTATAAAAGGTGCATTCAGCTCTATCCTTGACATGGCTCACAGTAACCATGCAAGGTAAATCTAGCACATTTTTAACTGCACAAAAACTATGAAATGAAGCAACTAAATCTGCTATATCTTGCTCTCAAAACTTTGAGATGTCTCAGTTGAGAAGAAAGCCACAGGCTGCTCTTTTGCTTATTCTGTTTTTAAAAGGAAGGGGTAGGAGATACGGATAGATAACCAAAAACCAGAACAGTGTTTATGTTTCCTTTAAAACCCCTAGCACTGGGGGAGGATTAGGGACAAAATAGAGCAGTGTTCTGTTGGGTTCTAGTGGTTCCTGTGTTCCTACGGTTAATAGCTGCCCCTCAGTCACATGGGTGTACCTTTTCAGGACTCGCAGGATTCATGAGAATAACAATGTGTTGTCAAATCATGAGGCCACACAAAGGAGTTACTGTAGGCAAACAAAGAGCCACAGTGAAGCAAAAATAGTGCAATGAGACTGGAACCATGAAAGAAGAGCACGAACATTACGGACATGGATTCTTAACACTGTCCACCTCTCCTGCATTCCAAATCAACCTGCCAAAACCACGAATACTAATTTGTTACTAATTTTATTACAACAGCAAATAGAATAACATGAAACTTCTAGATGATTGATGACAGATTTGTGAATACTCCCAGCTACTACCTTCACCTGCACAGAGCTCTCCAGAGTTGGACAAGCATCCATTTCAGTATGGCAGGCAACTACTTAATGAATCATCCTTCCTCTAGTGAAGAATTTGCTGCCACTTCTGAGTAAGTGCTTACAAACAACCAGAAAGCAGCAGGGGCCAGACGGGCCATACTGCTGTATTAAATTGACAGCAGATGGCTCCACTGGCCAAGCTACGGCTGGAACAGCAGCTTCAGCTCTGTCAGGAGTGAGGCTCAGCTCTGAAATCCATTTGCATTTCCAGACAGCCACAGAACAAAGATGCTAAAGATATACAACATATGTCTTATTCATTACCTAACTGCATTTGAGCAGACTTTTAAGTCCCATTATACAGTTTTTCTTACTAGCAGTTATATATACATTATATACACATAGGCAGGTGATACAGCTATAACCCTGAAGGCCAGCCTAAAATTGCTAACAATTAGATAAGAGAGAGAACAACCAGAAAGTTCAGGCAGCTAAAGCATACATTTGCTTTGGAAGTCTATAGTGCGAAGACAAGCACACAACTGAAAGTCTGCTAAAGAACACCTAATATGGCATTATGTCTGACATTACCTAACAGAGCTGTAAAACGGAAGGTTAAAAGGGAAGTTTACCATCAGACACTTCCAATTGTATAAATTATATGTTCACTGACTGCAGTGATCATATACCACCCCTCCTCTTCAATCTCCAATGCTCAGAGGGCTGTCAAATTGCCCAAAAGCGGGAAGTTACACATTTTTCTCAGCAGAAGATAACTAATGTGCAGAAGAGTCCTTGTAAGTGCTCATAATCCTTGTTTCCTTTTGCCTCATGATGGAAAGTTCATTTTTCTGGGAAATAGTGCAATTATTCACTTAAGTAATTACTTCTCTTTGGTGGAAAGTGCCCTTAATGTGTATCTTCCTATACTGGTAGAGAAAGAGAGATCTCTTCCTTTCTTAAGTAGCAAAGGGCTGAGACACCAAGATGGGTCTGCACATTACTCCCAGCAGTTCTGATCTTCCTCCACAGGGGCAGTCTCTTAGTTTGCATGAAGAATTGCTTTATAGTAATATGCTGCCTTAGCTGGTCCATATCGGACCAACTCAGGTGTCTCTGCACCTACAGCTCAGTTTTCCAGACAGCTGGATAATTTCCCTAATGATTTTTGTTTCCAAACTCAGCAAAATGTTAGATAACCAGAAATGCAAATTCATTATTGTCATGACTCCCTTGTACAAAGATGCAAATAAAGGGATAATAGAGCCTTTAAAACTGAATTAAAAGCAATGGGTTCCTTGCAGACCATTCAATCAGAGGTCAGGAATTATATTAATGCATTGCCAGTGGAGAACTAATTAGGTACTGATTTCAAAAGAGAAATGTCTGTAATTTTTAGCATGATCTGGCTCCTGTGGCTATACTGCAACCTCAAGGTTGCAAGCCACATCGCTGGGATATCTGCAGAATCAAGGTTTAGGTGAAGTGCAAATAGCATGACAATGGGTGCATGCCTGGGACTATTACACTACTTTCATTAACAGAGAAATTGCAGTCACACAGGCTTAGAAAACTCAGCTTGTATTAAAGAGCAAAGAAATACAAATAATGAATCTGACAGTAGAAACAATGGCTCTACACTTCCATTGCTTGATATTATTGAATGGCTAACCAAAGCAAAAAATATTGCTCTATTAAAGAAAAAAGTTAATTGCATTTCCACACAGTCTACATGAAGTCTGTGTGCACAACTTGTATTATAATAGCAATCCATCCACATTAAATACCATTTCCATGAATATAGTGCCCATTGTAGGGGAGTGCTGAAACAAAGGGAAATCCTTCAGCTGAGCTCAATGAGCCCTGGACTGCAGTCTCAGAGCTATAATTTGTCTGCTGAAGGCAATAAATCAGCCCAGTAATGATTTGTCATCGTTTTGAGAGTTTGTCATGGGAGGAATTTCAGCATTGTAAAGAAAAAAAATTGCTATAATATGTAATGAAGTGCTCTACTTCTCTAAGATGCTAGGTCCAAATTTCCTCTACCAAACAACCAAAATGTGCATACTTCCTCATTTGTTTTAGTTTTTCTTTCATGATACCTCAAATTCTGATATCTCTCTACAATTACATGCTCCCTTACACAAATTCCAGGGGTTTGACCCAATCACCAGCTACTTTTTTAGCAGCAAACAGAGATTCTGAGAATTTCAGTGTTTTCTATTTATTGAATAGTGGTGCAGGCTAGACAAAGTGGACTTCATCCAAGCCTTCTTCTCCAGTTCTTCTTATGTCTCTCATTCTTCTTCTATGTCTTCTCCAATTCATTCACAGCATTAGCCAGTTATTCAGACCCGAGACAACATCTTGGATGGCTTCAAATCGTCAAAGAGATTTGCCAAATGGGGAAAATGCTACTGGGAAAGGGACTTCTGTGATACTTTTCATCTTCCAGGCAACAGTGACCACATTATGCTTCATGTAGGTGTCAAGCTGCAGAACTGATGTTCTTGTTTCCTAGATAAGTGCGTAAGAGCCCATCTCAACAAACATACTGTTTTATTGACAACAACATCAAAAACATCCGTTTATCTGGCAGCAAAATATGTTCCTTGCCATGCTACTATACTTGTGAAAACACAAGGATGTACTAATCAGGAGGTTTAGAAATCACCTTAATAGTTCTTGTGACACTCTCTTATTGGATTTACATTCATCAGCAAATCCAAGAAAACAATTTGATAATTTTAGCACAAAGCAGACAAAGAAGGATTTGCTAAGCTGCTTAGAGCCTCGGCTCTGAAATGTTGGAATGATTCAGGTTGATGTACACTCACAGGATAGGCACCATGGATGGACTGTATCAGATATGACCTGCATTTTCAATCTGCAGGTAAGATCTTTAATAATGTGAACAGCATAACTATGTTACCTGCATACATTTAAACAAAGATGAATATAAACTGACTTGCCTTTAGCTATTCAAATCACTAACCTGATGGATAAAATCCTTAGTGAAAATATACTATTTTCTTGATGACTTTTTTTTTCATCTAATGCATTTTAACAGCTGTTTAAAACCTCAACAGTGTTTACGATACAACTTGCATAGATAACTGACACATACATTTACCCACTCTGTTGGATCTGCTACTGTATGAGGTGTGGATTCAGGAATCTAAATGTTCCCTATAGACCCATATTCCTAGAGTGGATTTTGCATAATGGTCATAAAGAAACAAGCAAGCACACTGTAAGAGCATTAGCTCAAGCTATATTTTTTTTGCCATCTTGTTTATGAATGAAAACTTAATATAAATTTCAGCCATTTGAATATGATAATAATAGATCATTTTGGATATATTGTACCTCTGATTCTTACCAAGGTCTTTCTTTACATAGCAGGTAAATATTTTGTTCCTTTCTGTGTTCATGGTCTCAACCATGATTATCCAATTAATAGTTACTGAGGTAGAAGAAATGTTCTTGTTAATCTTTATTATGCATTTGTAGTTTATTTATTTGCCTTCCTGAGGAGAATGAACATTTTGGCAGGTGCACTGATGCATTTTTCAGCATGTGTATTCAAGCACATATTTCTTATTAGTAAAACAGTGAATTTCATAAATGCATTTATCTTAAAATAACTAGGAATAATATTTACTAGTAAGCTTGATTTCTTTTTACCACTATGAGTCTTTTAATTTATGCTATAGTAAAACTACATCATACATTGATATCTAACAGAAGAATATCAACAGTCGCATTGTTTTTCATTTGGAGAAAAACTAATTAAATCCTATTAGACATATCTACTCAGAATTCTCAGTCTGTGTAAACTCAGAAGACAAAACAAATTCAGCATTTTAAAATTGACTCCTTGACAACCTTGACTCATAATCAGGAAAGAATCAAAAAGCATCATGTCCATTTATTTAGCATTAAATTTAGATTATTTCACATTCTGATATTTCTATAGCAAATTTCTATATAATACTTATGACATAAGTATGAATTGCGCATATGAAGACATATTTAATCTTCACTTCTGTAACAAACTACATGACACTTTCTGTTTTAGATTTACCTTTCCTCAGCTCCTACTGGTCTTTCATAAGGATCATAGGGTATTCAGGATTTCAGACATAAGGATTTCAGCATTCAAACTTCAGATGAGACTTTCCTTGATTCTAATATTTCTTTAAGGCACACAGCTGCTCTGGAGTACAACCTCAATTATAGCTTGTTTAGAACAAAAGGAACAGACCTTTCAGATATTTTGTAGGTATTATTACACCAGTCCTCCTGTAATCACTTATTCATACGAGTAGCATCACTAAGGAAGTTAACAAAGCAGGCATGGTGTGATCTGAAGTATAAATATACAGAGAATATACATAGGGGAACACTGTAAGATGAATATATAGAAATGACTAAAATTAAGTCTCATGTGCTATGCATGTCATCTGTGGGAAATTACAGAAGTATATTGTGATATTGTCATTATAGCATCAATTTCAAAGCAATGATGCCTTGAAATACATCTGGGAATGAACTTTGCTAGCAATTTAACACTTCAGATTTAAACCAAACACATTTAAACAGATCATATCTATGTAGATTTGGTTGTAAAATGATCTGAGACTTTCCACAATTATTATTGTGTAAGTAACCTTAGTAGTAATACTTCTAACTGCTTTCTAAACAGTGTGACAAAGCTGTGAGGTTTTGACCAAACCAGCCTCTCTGCAAGAAGTAACATGCCAGTGGAGGTGTTGTCTTTAATTTGTCCTCTCTGATACAAGGCAATGTGCCAAAAAGGAGCCAAAGAGGACAAATTGAAGACAACACCTCCTCATGCCCATCAATGAGGCACACTAAACACAGCATCCTCCCTCTCCTTTTCTCAGAAGCCTTCCCAGTCAAACATTAAACCTGAATAATTATCCTTGGGTGAAAAATAGATGGTCTATCAATCATAACAGATTACACAGCAAAGGGGAGCAGAACAACTGCTTTATTTATCCAAGCTTTTCCTGAACGTCTGTGGTATATCAAATGACAAACCTCAGCTTCCTACTTCACACTGGCAATTACTGTATTAATGAATTAATTTATTCAAATGAAGGTTTTCAGGGGAAAAACAACCAACCAAAAACCAACAACAAAAAAGAACATGCAAATATACATCTAAATGTCTGAGCCAATATGATCTTACAGATATGATGACATTCAACCCTATGGATTTGTAAACAAACTACTCTCCCAGTGTGAAAAAGGTGTCCTACCTATAAGACACCAGGGAGAACTCATGGAGTTATGTCATCCACTATTGCCTTGTTTGACCTTTAAGCAGTAAGGACTTGGATCTTCAGATCAGGAAAAAAAAAGGAATGAAGAAACTTAGTGAAGGAAAGTAGTCCAGTGTTTCTTGATTTCAAGCTATATTTATATTTCGACATTTCAGGATGAAAAAAAGACATCACTGTTTCTGAATTTTCCTTAGTGTCCATGAAAAAAGTGCCGGAGGCATCGCATCTCAAGTGAATCCTCCTCCATGCCAGTGACATAAAGAGGTCAGCTTTGAGTTATACCTGTTCTGTCCTAAAGTATTGTCCTATGTTGGCTTCTAATAAAACATGCCAATAAAGTGTCAATTTCTGCTTTTATTACCAATGAATAGTACAACCTAGTCATAGAAGTAAGTGCTATAGTTTAAAGAACATATAGTTAAAATATTTACAGCTATATTCCAACTCTTCAGGATTGGAGTTGCCTTCAGCAACTCAATATATTTTTGGTTGCTTTCAGCAACGATAGATATTTTCAGGTCTAGAACTGAAGTGATAATTTGTTTTACTCTGTAAAACAGCTTCACTCAGGAATATTCTAATTCATTAGTATAAAACACCCCCAGCTTAGTACAGTACCATAGTGCAACTCAGAGGAAAGAAAGTTTCACAATTTTTGATGACACAATGAACTAACTGATCTTTTCTATTTCCTTTTTCTTACAATTTCATACAAGTTAATGTTGCTCTGGGTAATTATTGGATTCCTTTAATAAAATCTGTCTCTTACATTCTTTCTGACAGGCAGCACCCATTTTTGGAAATGAGCGTGTGTCAATCTGCTGTCCTTCAAGGATTTTCTAGCTTCTCTTTCTGTTTAAAATAACTTCAATTAAAATCAGAATAAAGTCTGTTTCTATTATAAATTTTCCTCACATGTGAATACTTCTAAACAATGTAATTTGAGTTAATCTATCCTAATTTAAAGTCTTATTCTGATGATTTTCCACAGTTTCTTACTGCAGAAGTAGCTACAGTCAAATCAACAGGAGTATATTTCAAGCTAGATCTTATTAGGTTTATATAAAGTATAACTTGACCTTTAAATATTTACTGATTTTAGCAGATAACATTATTACAATATATTTTGAAGGCAATCAAACCAGGATACTGGGTGGAATTTTTGTGTTGTTTTTTGAGAGGGCCTTTGGTCTTTTTTTGGTTTGGGTTTGGGTTTTGTTTTTGATTTGTTGTTTTTTTGGGGAGGAGGGGAAGAGAAGGCGTGTTTGGTTTTCTTTAGTTTGCTTAACTAAAGAGTTAACATCACTACTTCAGAAACATTCTGTATTGCTTTATTTAAAGTGTTTTTTTCTCAGAGATGGCCTTTACAGCTACACCAACACTTTTTCTCTTTAGAAATGGCTTAGCTTATTATATATACAGACAATACATATGAAATTAACCTCCTTAACAGTCCCTGCTAGTAATGATTTTCTAAAATGCACAGAAGTCATGCTTCTGCATTGACTAAAGCATGAATGTTACTTTTAAATGAAGTCCCGCTAAAAATAAGTCAGGCACTGATTTACAAAGGCTTATAATAAAAGTGTGTAGTACAGCGAGACATTTTTGATGGCAATTTATGCAAGAATGGCAGTTGAACTACACATACCCTATGGCTAGAAGCAAATATCACAAGCTGCTCATGACAGATTTTTAATTAACATATTTTACCTCCTCTAATAGAGAGGATGGTGTAAAGCAAAGCACCTTCTCTGACTTAAAGGGAATATTACCAATAAGCTTCAGCTGAGGATCTGTGCCCCAGATCTGCATGTTGCACTCTGGGTTTAATAAAAGTTTGTACGTCTTAGCAAGCAGATCTATTCACACAGTCTGTCTAATTTGGATCCACAGAGGCCTGTTTTCGTTAATACACAATGGGTATACATGGGTAGCTCCATTTTTAGGTTCCATTATATTAGTTTAATGAGCAATAATAATGGGCGAGCGGCTATATGTTGCCAAGATGAACAGACCTACCAATGTAAAACAGGGCCTAACATCCTGAATTATATTTATTTCACTGGAACAAAGTCAATATCTAGTGGTTAAGAATTCAGGCTTTATATCCAGACAAAGCAGCACACATAAAGCAGCACAGACTCACATTTGGACAACAGTTTACACACTTTCTAGTGCACATCCCTGTCCCTTTCAGACAGTACATTCTATCAGCTTTGGAAAACCAGTATCTCCCAGGCTAAATCCTCAAAGTCCCTGCATGAAGCAGTTCACCAATAATGAAACCCTGCAGACCTACCGGTAGCATTTATGACATGTCTTGCCAATCTGCATCCTGCAATATGGTCAAGGACCATTTACATGCAGAAGGAGAGAACTGCTTCTCCGTAATCAGATTTTCTTGGACCCACATTCTGTATGTCTGACACAGAAACTCTGATTCAGAGAAGGATGTAGCCAGCCTGCTAGTATAAGCAGAGTTGCTCTTTTGGAGCCCTGGTATGAGGCAGACTACTTTACCAGACAGTAATGGAAGCAAAAAAACATGTCTTCTGGAAGTGATCAAAAAGCGATCAAACTTTAAGAATGTCAGAGAATTTGGAGTCTTCAATATATGGTTTCTGCTTCATGGGAATTTTGAAAGTGTTTGCAGCAAACACATTCTCTATTAAGTCTTGCAGGTCCATCAGGCTGTCACATCATTCTCTGTAACCTCCACTACAGAGAGCAAGAAGGGTGGTGCTGACTGTAAAGGCAATGCAGATTGTACAGATATGTCCAGGTCTAGATTACAGTTTCACAAGAATAAAGTGTAATGGGTGTTTCCTAATGTTACAATGCCAGCAAAACCTCTGGTGGCCATAAATATAAAAGGAAAAGATGAAATTCATTTAATATAGCATCTATGGATGTACTCTACTTAGAACAGCTTCATCCATACATTAGAATTCTCCCAATGCAAGTATGGTTTCGTTTGTGTAACATTCAGCTTCTGTCCTCAGCCAGTGTGGATGAACGTAATCTTATGAGAATCAGTCCTGTGACACTATGATCCATGCTAGGGTTTTCTGCTTGCTTGTTTTTAAGGCATACATATTTGCATACAACTATTAGGTTATCAGTGTTGCTCACTGTCCCCATAACAACCCGCAAATACAAACTTCAAGAAATAACAACTGAGAAGAAACTGAGCAAAACATTTCAAATGCAGTCTCCCACATCCCAGGCAAATTAACTGGCATCTTTGCCCACTGGGGTTTGGGTTTTTTTTGTCTACTACAGGGGTTAAAAATGGATTACTAAAATGCTTAGCTCCTTATTAAACAGTAGAATTCCATTTAATGTGTCCTGCAGGGCTGTAACATTGGCATGTCTAATGAGATTGGCACAATATAAAACTCTAATGACACACTATAAAATGGATTTGGAGACAGGTACATAAACATCCAAGGCTAATGAGGATACCTTTATAATAGCATTTTTGTTTAGGGCAAGAGTGAAGTTTTCTTCCACACTCGTCATATTTAACTTTATGATGTGGAACAACCTGTGAATACATGAACTGGACTCAAACTGAAGATGTCCTCCAGATGTGCACCTAAACTGCTTTGAATGATAGGGAGCAGTCCATGGGGACCAAATGGAACACAGTCCAGATTACACTCCTGATATGTGCATAGTATGGATTTTGAGTCCTCAGGAACAACTTTTTCACTCCACATCTATGCCTAGTTTTCCTTCCTATGTGCCAATATTATGTGAGTCCAACTTCAAAGTTCCACACAGGTGTCTCTCAAAAATGCACTCCAACAAGGGTCACAAAAAGGTCCTAGCAAAACAGTGTCAAGCTTTATGTGTGGTGGAAGTAGAGGACCAAACTGTATATAGTCTGATGTAAAAAAGTGAAAATGTATGTTATTTAGGTGTACAGGCACGAGTCAACACGCATCATCATTCATACCCATTAAATGTCACTGAAAAGCACTGCATTATTGTTCTGAACAAAACACCAACAGTCTGGCTAGCAAATTGAACTGCCTAAGAGACTAGCAACAAAAACGCATTTTCACTAATTTTCAGCTACACTAATAACACCAAGCTAATAACTTCTGGCTCCATCTTTATTTAACAAATTGCATATATTTACCTCTCCCTCTGACATTTTTAGCTACAGCTGGTGTCTGCCTTCTCCAGCTTTCTCTTCACCATTGCTTATCTGACACCCATTAAAAAAATTCATCTCCTGATCTCAGTGTTATGTGTTCTAAACCAAGGGAACACAGTGAAGGAATAGAGAAAGGAGACTTGAAGTCAGAGCACAACTCTAACACTGACACCACAAGCAGATAAAAAAGCTGGAGAGAGACTTTTTACAAGGGTGTTTAGTGATAGGACAAGGGGTAATGGCTTTGAACTGAAAAAGGGTAGATTTAGATTAGATATAAGGAAGAAATTCTTTACCGTGAGGGTGCAACTTCCAGAGGTTGCTGTAAAGAGGAACCAAAATCCTTAGAAACAATGATTCTGGCTGGAATAATTAACACCCTGAGAAATGTAACTCTCTTCTTTCCATGAATATTTGCACAGAAAAACTAACAATCCTACCAGTGATAAATAATTACCACTGTTCCATAGGCCAGGACCTTGCCTTACTTCAGGTTGTCAGTATTTGTCCTCAAGAAAGTGATTTAGACAGACAAGGCTTTTCCGAACTAATTTAAAGGCAGGAAGGCTTGCGAACGGCCTTTTAAAAAACTTCCTGGTTTGTTTGGGTGGTTTTTTTTGGGGGGGTGTAGTTGGTTTTGGGTTTTTATTTAAAAGATTTCACAACTAGCTAAAAGAAGTAAAGGGAGGTGAGAGGGATAAAAAATCTGGACTGCTGGATCTGCTGCTTCTGCATTTCCTCTTTCCATACCCTTTCAATGCTCTTACAATGTTCCATTTGTCTTTTTCTAATTTAGGCCTTAAACTTGCAACAAGCTCCCCTTGGAGTCCTGTGGAAGACTGTGTGGTGGTACACACATGAAACAGATGGTGCAACAGGACCTTGTAGTGAGACAGTGACTCATTTTGTCTTCCATGCCCAGCGCAACCGGGTCCTCATCTCCTTGACACAGGAGCAATACAAATAGACTAAGCGTAACTCAACAAGGTGAGGGTGATACGATGCTGTTGAATGGGCAGTGGTGGCAACCACAGAGGTAACACCAACAAGGGAGAGGAGAGAGAACCAGGAGAGAACCAGGATTACCTGCTGTGCCTGCTGCAGCAGCTCCATTCGCTCGTGCAAGATCTGGCTGTCAAACTCACGGCTCTGCCTCAGGATCTGCCGCCGCACCTTCTCCACTGCAGCTCGCAAATCCTCCCTCTGGGCTTCGGTCAGCGACTCGCTTGCCCACCTTCCTGGATCCTGCTGCAGGGCATTATACAGCGTGGCTTCCAGCTCCTGGATTTTCTAATGCAACCCAAATCACATACAGACAGGCTGCCATTTGAATCCAGCAAGCAAATGACCCACCAACAGCTAGAGGAGAAGGCTAGCAAGTGAAGCCTTAGGCAGGAAGGAACGACAGACACAGACGGGTAGACAGAAAGCAGCAGTTGTGAGCAGTGAGGAGCATTCCACACAGAGTGCATGTAGTGTCCCAGCACTGATTTACACCCAGGCGATGCTTTTCATTCTAGTAAATGATTGATTTCTATTATTTAAGAAAGAATGAGATGAGAGGTCTGCATTGAATATCTGATAAAACCCAACTACCGATACAGAACGTTACAAAATTAATGCAGACTAACAGATTTCCTTGAACTGCAACTGAATTGTTAAGCTATCCTGTAAAATAAAAAGCCCACAGGGAGAACTGTGAAAAACAGGAATCTTGCTGTCTCCCTCTCTCTGGCCCTACTATCCTGGCATCCGTTGCACAACGTCTACGTGACTGGCTTAGTTCCAAGTTGCCATAAGCAATGAAGAGAGGAACACTAATCCCTCATCAGTCTCTTGCTGTTTGTCAGATTGCTAACCAGATTCTCATGCACTGACCAAAACTGCGGTACTTGCAAAGCAGAGAGCACAGGAGAACTTCACATTCGCATAGAGAACTGTATTCCCAAGAGTAAAGGAAGAAAGGTATCATGGCAGTGCTTCCTGATTATTTGGGTTAGTATGATGCTCTTAAAAAACCAGCATCCAGACTGACAATACTTGGATCAAGAGCATCTGACATCATCCCTTTAGCCCTCATAACACCTTTGTGAGGTAGGTAATTCTATCCATATTAGTGATGCATAAACAGCTACACAGAGAGGTTAAATGGCTTGCCCAAGGTCACAGTGCTAGAAATAGAGCCTGCTTGCTTTTATTTCTGTTATCTGCTCTGAGCACTAGACCTTGCTTCTTTCCTGAACACATTTTCTTCATAAGAGATATTTACAACATATAAATAATTCTTCAGGCCATTATATTTTCATTTCCTGAAGTCCCATTATGAGCAAGGTTGGGTGTGCAGTTTCACCAGTTCCCAATTGTTGCTTAGCCTGAGATGAGGCAAGGTTGCAGCTTCCATTTTGAAAACTAGTAAGGTTGAATAGGACCACACAGGAAGGAATTGCATAGCAAGAGCAGGCATTGCCGACTTAAGATAGAAGGTTAGCAGCAGTAATATTTACAAATGCTTAGGGAAAAACAATATTGGAAAAGTTCTAACTATAATTTCTGGTGTGTTTTACCAGTCATGGTTTTGTGGACACATAAACCAGCACTTCCCATTCCAGATGTACTAACAATATCTTCACATATTTTAGAATAAAAAAATACATTGTAAAAACATTACACTTTTAAATACTATAAGCCATTTCCTAAGTCTCCATGTAAGTAATATTTGATTTCATAGTCTGACAGAAAAAGAAATTGATTAAAAAAGACCCTTATTTATAATTAAAAAAGAAAACCTGTATTTTGTCAAATCTTTTCAAACGTGAACATGTAATGACTGTTCTTCTCCTACCATGTATGCCTGGTCCAGAGCTTGTTTCCTGTAGTCGAGTTCTTCCTCTAAATAACCCTTCTGTTTACTGAACAGGTCCTAAGCAATAATAAAAACAACGAAGTGTTTGTTCTTTATCCTAATTCATGAAGAACCATAAATGCCATCATTTTTATGTGAACTTCCCCTTGAAAGCAAAAAAATATCTATAGCCAATGACCACATTCATCCTGAGGATATTTGGAATATCAGATTTACAATATTAGTACTTAAAATGCACATATGATATTAGTGATTTGTACCTAGATAGCATTGACCTCTACAGTGTACAGACCTGCCTTGACCTGACAGAAGTGCACACAACAGCTGAAAGGTGAATGGGAATGTGCATGCATGTGTTCAATAGCCATAACTTGCATGGGGCAGGCCAAGGGAAAGAAGAGAAAAATACAAGTCAGGACACTTCATGGCTTTTCTAACAATGTCCTACGTATACCCTCAAGGAAATCATGGGGTGAACCCTATTCTGTGTTGTCTAACGTGTTCTTCTAGGAAGGAAATCAGAACCTGCAGGGCCACAGCTGGGTTCTGCAGCTGCACTCCCCAACACAATACTGAAACAGCTGTAGAAAGAAACAGTTCCCAACTTGTAAAGGCAGGAAGCCAATTTGAAATAGGTAAAGTGAGGCTCAGAGAGGTTAAGTGACTAGCTAAAGAGCTGAAGAAGTTTTCCAGGTACCTAGGATTTACAGGGATTTTTTGCTTTTGTTTTTAAAAATAAAACCCACTAACTTTCACAGGTTTTTATATATATGTATATGTATGTATACATAGAAAAAACATAAACCTAATATATAGCTAAATATAAACATCTAAAATATTTATATATTTTTATACCTACACACACACACACACACATATATATATACATACACAGGCTCGGATTTCAGTAGAATTCAACATCCAAAAGCATAATATTGCAAGACAGTTGTGGATATTTGAACAGTTGTCTGAATAGTCAAGCAAGAACTGACTGGTGACAGTGCTCTTGCAAAACATGCCTTGAGAGTGTTTTGGGTGATAGCAAGTAGAATGTAAAACAGTTACTTGATTTTATTAGTTTTTCTTTCAATGCAGGTTTTCATGCTCAAAAAAATCAGTAGTAGATCAGAAAGCAGAGAAGCCCTGTGATTTAATTTAACATTTTCCAATTCTTTTTTCTATTTAACAAACTCCTGCATTTCCTCAACATATAGAATAAATGTCAAAGTAAATACATAGGGTTCTTAAGATGATTAACTGTAGGTTTTCTTAACAGTATAGAAAAGTCAAATGTTGCTGGCCTGGTTAGTTTTATTATATATGTGATTGCA
Organism: Coracopsis vasa; assembly: GCA_026283785.1. Lineage (NCBI taxonomy): Eukaryota > Metazoa > Chordata > Aves > Psittaciformes > Psittacidae > Coracopsis > Coracopsis vasa. The sequence continues at coordinate 71,055 of JANHGB010004965.1, forward strand.
CCAAAGTCACTTATTTGGCCAAAATTTACCTTCAGACATGTATGTTGACTTCTGACAGCTGTCAGTGTAGCACTGGCATAGCATTTCCCTATGCATGAACCATGATGATGAGTTCTCACTCCAAACCTCTGGTTTAAAACAAATCCATTCTGATCAGCAAATTAATTCTTGTGAGGGGCTCAGAGCATACAGTGACTACAGATGACCTCCCATTTGTTAAGAACAACTCATAACTGGTGGCAGAAGCAACATACAAGACCAATATTATCAGACTCAGAGGACGAAGTTGCTATTTGTTCTCTGTAGAAGAACTACAATACTTATTTTTCAGGGTATTCTGGAAACTTGGAGTTCCTTTAATTACCTATGAATTAACATTAAAAATAGAAACAAAGTTTAAGCTAGACTTTGATCTTGGGGCTGGAATTCAGTGACCCACATTTGGGGATCTATTGCTATTATAGACATTTTAGAATATGATACTTTAGCTGCTGGTTGAGAATGGCAGGGGTCTGTAGCAGGTCCTGTAGGATGTATTTCTCAGCCCTTTGCAAACATCTCCAAAACTCTGAAGAATGTAATACGGCATTAGATACCATGTTTATGCAATTGAATCCCACTTTGACTACCACTGTGGCATTATTTTCTTATGTGGATTGCAGCAGCAGCTGCATGGCTGCTGTACAGATGCAATACCATTGTCCACTGTGTAACACATAGTAAAGGACAGGCCTGGTCCTAATGTGCTTACAAGTGTCTGACACCAGAGAAGCAGACTGGCTTGTGCAAGACTATAGAGAGGGTCAGAGCTACCAGCAGATCCCAGAATAGTAATGCAGCTGCCCTGATCATGTTGCTTCTCCAAAAGCTATTATAAAAGCTGGCCACAAAAAAGCGAGAGGGAAGGAAACAAGAATAGGATCTCAGACTCTTTAGATTGGTTTCAAGGACAGCTAAACCAGTGGTCAGTCCTTCTGAAAATGTTATGCTAGAATATTGTTTCTAAACTACTTTCACAATTGAATCAATCATTGGCAACGCAGACTTTCAGATTGCTGTGCTAAACAGATGCAAAACTACTTAGAGTAAGACTTGAAAACATCACAGATAATAAGTGGGAAGATAATAAACCAAGTTAGAAAGAAACTGCTGTTTTCCAAATCCTTTTATAAAAGAGTCCAGTATTTGTGGGCACTTTCCAAAACATTTGCATTTTTCCATAACAAGAGTTTACAATAGATAAATACTAAGTGTCGACAGGATCATACCTATGTTAAAGTAAAACCTGTATGACAGTCTACACTCAACAGAGAATACAGTCTGAGCACTGCTCTTTTAATTGTGGCCCAAACAGGCACTTCTTCAGTGTCCGTGGGCAAATCACTTAACCTCCCTGGCCCAGTTTTCCACTCTTTAAGAAGAATGTAATGCTGATTATTTGTCTACCTGTAAAAGGTGCAGCAAGGATTAATTAGTGTTTTTAAAGCCATTTGAAGATGAAAAGCACATGCATGGTAAACCAATAAAACCAAACACTCATTCCAAAACTCATGGTTCAACATATGGAAAAATAAGGTCAGTATTACATTAATTTTGTTACATAAGACAGAACTGCTTTTGAGAAAACATTCTGGTTTTAATCATGAAGACCTTGGGGCAAGAAAGGACATCTGGAGTAAGAGGTCTCTACAACATGTCCAGAAGCTGAATAACAGAGAGCGAAGGAATAGCCTTGGCAATTTTACTGACATGACCCCAAAAATAAGAAGATGATGCTGTTGCCAGGCAAATTAATACACAGAGAAAGCACAAGGACAATTTCACACCATTTGGTTAAAATGCTCTGTAAAGCTATGCCTTTGTGCCCAAATTTGTATATATTTTGCTATTTTTGTTCTATATAGATTGGACAGTTCCCTCCTACCCCAAAGAATACAAACAAATGGTTCTAGAAACCTCTTGCCTATTTTACCATGAAGCAATCTCTGTTAAACAGAGAAAGGCAGCAAATCAACTTTTGATTAACTTTACACACACTCCCTTGAGATGAGTTTTAGCTAAATGAATTATACTTTTAGTTATTCCTTACCTTTTCATTCTCCAGGTCTAACATCTTCTGGGTCAGTGCAGCTTCTGTCCCCTCTATCTGTTTTAGCCACTACATGAACATGGCAGTGCGAAGAGATAAAAATAAAAAAGAAAAAGAAAAAAAAGATTTTAAAAAATTTGCATTGAACATTTTGGAAGTTTGTTGCCACCACTCCTAGGCATTTGCTTCCCCCTTACTATCTATTCACTTTGAAGTTACACATGAATAAGCAGGTTATGAAAACAGCCAGAATGGAGGACTGCAGAAACATACTTAAGTAACATACGGAGGTTGTTTTCCTACAATAAATAATTTTCTCCCTGTAAAGCTGAAGGTATAAAATAGACTTGGGGCAAGAATGCAAAATAAACCTGATTGTTTTCAATTTGGTATACTCAATGCTGCTTTGCCTGATTTGCAAAGCCACCATATGGCTTCAGGGCATCAGTCCTACGTTTCTCTAGCTGGCAATTTAAACAAAAGACAAGGTAGCAAACTTGATCCTTTGTTTTGCAGTCTGCTGCACCTTTTGTGGGAAGAGTCTCACTTCTAAAGCAACAGTAATGTACAGGGAAAAATGAAATGGACAGATAGATGGAAGTTCATGCAGTGGGTACTACGAATCCCTTACCATTCTGGTGGTAAACAAAGCAACCAGAATGAAGAGGAATGGCCATTGCATTCCAAAGGTAAAATTACATATTGTAATGGCTAAATATATGTATACAAGGTTATTGCTTAATTACTATCCACCACCAGGATTATACTAATTTTCAGCATTTAACTTCATAGGAATGAATGGGAATGCTCAGTTCTGACTTGTTTTATTTCATTTCCTTGTTGGTCTACAATAGGGATCAATGACTAGCTTGCAGGGGGCATAGTTTAGATAGTGCTTCCATTTGTCGTGTCATCTCCTGTTAGAACCAGCTGTAGCTTTGCCACAGATAGCCATCACCTTCCCCAAATGCTTTGCTTACTAACATTAGATTACTCCTATTTATTTTAATTCTTTTGGTAAGGTTATACATAACCTTTTTTAATTTAGGGTTCTGGTGAACTAATTTGAGCTCAGACTCAAAGGTATTAATGACATATGTATTTTATTTTTGTTTTAACAAATATTTAGATGGGAAATCTGCAAACATAAGTTTACAAATCAGCAAAATGTGAATTCATTTTGGACCTTCCATTACTCTAGAGACTGGTGGATAAAAATGGAAACTGTTTTTATCTATTTAGTAGCTTTGTGCAGAGCTATGAAAAGTGAACAGAAACATCAAATTCCCCAGTGACTGTGTATTCATCACCTTTCTTTTCTTCATTTTGAAAGTAACAGACCAAAGATATTCCTAAGAAATGCCTCACCACTGGTAAAGGAGTCAGCAACACAGTGAGCATTCTGAACCTTTGAAATCAGTAGAATGAGAAGTCTTCATCTCTCACAGCTACCCTCTATATTTGCAAGTAAGGGTTTATTTGCAAAAAATTAGAGGTCTAATTTTATTTTAAGGTATGAATGATATACAAAACTAAAGTTTGATTCTGATCTTCTTTGCCTGTAAGCCTTTCTGGAACCAAAGGCAAGAAAGAGACAACCATGTATTTAGGAGTTAGTTGTAATCAGTCATAGCATTCAAAATAAGCTTCTGGAATTGTGCCAGCAGAATGCATAAACTTTCCTTGCCTGGCAGCTTGATTTCCAAAAGATCAATTCTAGCGGCCGAGTATAAAGGATGTGATCTAAATAATCACTGACTGTGATTAATTAGCACATGTGAATATAACTAACGCAACATCTATGTCTGTAGTTCCAAAATATCTTATTATGAGATGATTATATATGATAGCTTCTTGTAATTAAGAAACTATAAAAATGTACAAGAGCTGTCTAGCCCTTATTTAAAGGGGCACCTGAGATGGTTACATTACTCTGGAGAAGGCAGTGGAGGTGCTTTAAATTTCCTTTAATTCAAATTCAGTATGTGCACCCAATAGAATTTATGTTAAAACAATTATCCAGTCTTACTTTGCAGATTTTGTCTGACTTTTATTTCCATGTAAAACACAATATTATGAAAAGTGGTATTCTGTTCATTTTATTAAGGACAGCATAAGGCTGTTTTCTGTTATCCTTTGTTTTAGTAAACTTTGGACATTGTAGTGCATTCTGTTATCGAGAAACTAAGAGCCATTTGATTAGCTTGTACCTTAAACGTACACCAGGAAAAACAGGAAAAGGCTTCCTGCTTCTCAGAGTACCCTCTTGATTGAAGTTATTATCAGCTTGTACTTATTAGATTACTGCGATGCACTTTGCTAAAATGACATCAAATGGATAGAGCCCACAGATAACACAAACTATTTTCATCTCGTTCTTTAAATGTCATCTTTTTACCTATACAAGGCGAAACTGAAATCTCCATTTTGCTGATGAAGTGTTCAATTTCTGTAATAACCAGATTATCTGATAAAACCACAAAAATTTTGTTAAGACAAACTAGGAACCTTTGTCAAATGGAAAAAAAAAAAGTGAAGTTAAATTACAAACCAACTTCAGCATAAATGAATAAAGCCTCCATTGTAATTGTATGTTTTTATTCATTTAAGGAAATATTTCAGCTGGCAAAGCTTCCAGTCCCTTACTGCTGTGATTAGTTGCTACTGGAAATAATTTATAGATTACAAAGTCTATGCTCTATTCTGCACCAGTCTGACAAAAATTGAACAAACTTACTAATCCCAGTTGTACTTTTTCCACAAGCACTAACTGACTTGAGCAATAATAGCCTAATCCAGTTCCTGAAGTGTGGCCAGTTTTGCTCTCTAGCTCAGCTTTGTGTACAGGGGCTATGATCATCACCTCCTCATTTTAATGCTATAACGCAATGAAAAGCATAGGGATTTTAGCACTTTTCCTCATTTTAATTTTTTTTATATTAATTACTCACTTGAAATCAACGATTATGAAATTACCTAATTTAGATTATCTACATTAAGGTTTTTAGATAAGTAGATTATCAAAATTATACTACTTAAGGCAATTATTAGAAAATGCTCAAATTTTAATTTTAAAGTTCTGATTCTGAATTTGAAAAAATGTATCTAGGAAAGATTTAATAGAAGCCTACAAAAAGGACAGACAAGGTTTATTCAGAGAAAAAAGGAAAGTTCTAAATGTCATCTTTAGTCGTATACAAATTTTATTCTCTCTGTAACGAAGACAGAGTCATGCATAACTAAGTGACCTGACTGACTACCTATCTTGTACAAACTGCTTCTTTGCTGTCTATAAGACCTCTAACTTACAGAGAAAAGGAGCACAGGAGCTTTTTCAGTCATACAAAGAAACAAGCTCAAACTGGACCATGGGTGTAGGACTTACAGAGGACTTCACAGCACCCTGTTACTATAGAGCTGAGGACACTGGCACTTCTGAGAATTAAGTCTCTTTTATTAAGTGGCTTTTTAGTACTTTATGCTAAGGGAATGTCTCCTGCACATTTCCATTTTTAAATTGTGTTTATTTTGTAAGTTTGATTTTACCTCAAGACACCACAATCCCAACAGTCATGTAAGGATGAATACTTGCTCCAATCCAGACAACCTGAAGAGAAAACCCATGCTTTCTTGGCAAAGTTATGTGATATCTTGAAAGACATGGTCAGTCTTTAGACAAAGAAAAATCTCTACTGAATTCTACCTTTTCACAGAGGGAAAGCACAGTCCCAGCTTGGATTATTGCAACCTGTTCTTCATTTCTCAAATTCTAAAATACAAAAAGATGCATTTTTAATTGGATTTTAAATTCATCCTTTAACACAGCAATAAATTTAACTGTACTTGAAGGAATAAATCTGCTGTAACATTTAGGATTTTATTTCAGAACACCGCTCCCATAACACTTTTGAAATGGTTCATTATTCAGTGAAAATGAAGTGGTTTCTGACAGGGCTTTTGAAATTTCTATTTCTCATCCCCCCAAGGGCAGAAAAATGCCTGTTCACTGGAATATAGCCCTGCAGCAAGTGAACCACCCCCTCATAAACTTCAGAGCTAGGCTTCCCGTTAATGAAAATGATGCAAAGAAAGAGCAAGCACCACAGAAACCTCCACAGAACTTTCAACATAAAAAGTAAATCTAGATCTTAAAACTAGTATTATAAAGACCTCAAACTGCTGTTAAAGCTACCTAGAAACTGGACCCAGCTCCATGGATGTTTCTGTCCCAGCTGCATTACCAGGACTTTGTTTTATTTGGCAATAGAGAGGGAAGAAAGGGAAGAAGTTGTCCTTGTCCTTTCTCCCACAAAATCCATTCCTGGCAGAGGCATCCTTCACAGTAGCAGGTGCTACTACTACCTCTCAGGAATAACTTGTTCTGGTTTTGTCTTAGTTATGATTTTTCTCCCCTAGCTTGTATTTTTTCCCTCTGCCTATGATAGTGCCTTTTTTCCATGTCATTCAGCCAAAACCAAATCCTCTCTTGAGAAAATACATTTTTCACTAGCATTTGTTTAACTGAAAGGTTTTCTTTCAAGTTTGTAAATGTAACAACTAACCATTCATATTGTTCATACAAACATAGCTATATAAAAATCATCCTGTGCATTTTCTTGAATGTTATTATTTGTGGGGAAAAAACCCAAACAAACCTGCTTTAAAATAACCATAAAACTAGAGGTATATTTGAAATTTAAAATTTGTTACCCCATTATCTCCAAGAATATCTAGCTTCTTCATAAGTTCAGATATATTCACATCCTGAAAAAGATGTTCAACACATTTTTTATAAAGTGGGTGAGAAACAGTTTTTACATGCTACATTTCGTGTATCTTTTATTCACTTCTGCATGCAAAAAGACTTGAAATGTAAATAAGTGAAGCATTAGTTCTGCATCACAATTACAAAAGAGTTATTGATACTTTCAGAGACAAAACCAAATGACACTCTTTATTACAGCAAGCAACCTGGATGCCTGTGTATGAGGGCAGAATGTTCCTGTGCCATTCACATTTATCAGCCTGCTGATGTATGCAGATGAAAGATCAAAAGTGATAAAGAGGCTTAAAGGACTGGGTTTCTTTTCTGTTTGGAATGGAGCATCAAGCACATCAAGCTACAGAAGGTAAATGGACAGAGACCATGAACAACATAATCACTAAGAAGGTCTGTTGTGTGGATTGGATTTTATTTTCTTTGCTAAACATAAATGTGGCAGCTCAAATCAGCCTTACAGTGGCAGAAGGGTATATGCACAGTGGACTGAATATGCCCCTCTGAATCTAACTCACAACATTTGTGAGTAGAAAGCCACGTTTCTCTGTCAGTCAGCTGCCAGATCCCCCCAGAGCAGTGAATAACTAAAAGTTGTTGGAAAAAATTGTGGAATTACGCTAATCATATTTTCCTGAACTAGCCCAAGTATAGTCAATAACTTAATATGGACCAGGAATCGTTCTTATTGACAGCTTGCATGCAGCTGTGCTACTTGAAGGTAGTAAGGCTTGAGAGCAGGGGCAAAGACCAGTTCATGTTAGTCCAAATGTTTAAAACGTATGTATAAATCAAGAGCCTTCTTAAAAGCTGGCATCCTTCTACTCAATCAGTCTTTCTTAGAAGAGGCCAGCATTTCACAGGGCTGTGTCTTGGCTCGCTAGTTTCATGACTTGCAATATGTAACGTGCTGGTTGGCATCTATGTGTTGTACAACTGTATTTTGTCAATAGTCAGGATTATCAGTCTTTAAAATTTTGTAACGCTAAATTAGCTGTGCTTGCAAATTACACATCTACACCAGAATATACTTGCTCATGATTCTTTACCCAACAGACTCCAGAGAGAAAGGCCTAATAAGGAATGGAAGATTTCCTCAAGACCAGACACAGATGTGGGAGAGAATCTACAAATTGGTTCATCCTGGCTCAAAAAAAGGAATAGTGTTGTGTCCACACTTGTCTACCCTGAGAAATCCCTCCTCTTCTTCCCTCTCTCTCCAAACACTTCAGCAGTGTCTCCAAATATTACATTAACTATTAACAGTGCACATCACTAATTTTAGAATGGTGCACAGCTTAATACACACTTGTGCTTGGACTGGTATCAAAAGCAAAACTATTGATTATGACCAGCATTGACAATGTTGAATGGAAACTTCCTTAACTATCAATTACTCTGGTGAAGAGTAATTCAGTAAGACATACAAGTTCCTGCACTTATTGAGCCAAAAGTACTGAATCCAATTCATTTATTTCCATGACGAAGCAAATAAGAGGATTTGAAAACCAAATCAGATTTTGCATCATTTCAGAATTGAATTTGCTACTGATGGCTAACAATTTGAAAAGGCACTGAAAACAAAGTCAACAATTTCAGTATGCCCATATTAGGTGACTGCCCCAGCTCCCAGGTAAGTGAACTGAAAGGCAGATTGACAAAAAAAAAAAGCCTCTGTTTAAGAATGTAACAAACAAGAAAGGAAAAAAAGTACAAATTCTAGATCCTGGTAAGCTGCACCAGCCACAGCCAACACACAAACTAGAATAACAGATAAGCTAAAAAGCAGGTGTCGTATTCCATGGAGGCTGTGTTTGAAATGTAATAAGTTAACTGATGACTCTTAGTGTCGTTTGGGAAAAGGCTAGCCAGTCAAACCTGTAGGTAAGAATCAAGTTTTTACTTTTTTCTCTTTTGGATTACTCAGCTAGCTAGCAATATGCAGCCTACAATTTATTTTTAGCATTGTGCTTATTAAGGCACTGAATGGAAACAAGCCTTCTATAAGAGGACTTGTAAACACAAGTACAAATGCAAGCAAGTGCCATGGAGTGTAAGACACAGAGATATTCTGCTTTAGTTACTTGTAGAGAAGTTACCTTGGCCTGTTGCACAATACTGTTAGCAAAGAAAGCCTGAATTCAGTCTTAAGTGAACCAGCATACAAATCAATGTGTATAGCTAACCTATTTAAGGGAGAACATAAGTGAAAAGAGTAACTCTTGCTTACTCATAGCAGAAATGAACCAAGTGAGATTGGCTTGTTTTAAAATGATAGATAGATTCTCACCTATTTGAACGAGTTTTGAATCACACACATCTTGTTACAAGGCCCTGGCCTAGGCAAATAAGCATATTAATTCAACTAACCAGGTGCACAGGTTCTTTGCTGAATTTGGTCTAAAATAATAAAAGAATGCCACATTTCTGACCTTAGATAAAAACATCTAATATCAAGAACAAAGTACTGTAGCAACCCTGACAATGAATCCCATCAGCATCCACATTGCTCTTTGTAATGATTTTATAGCAGTATCCTAGACTAAATGTAAATTAACTTAACAGGCCAGTCTTCATTTTTGCTAATGAATTCCTCACAGATTACCAGTCCATATTCTTATGAAACCATTTCCCCAGTCAAAAATATCTTTTCTTACTATATTTATTTTTCAGATTTTCTTGGCAAAGAGCAAACCATTTGTTTGGATATTGAGTTGGTCATTCCGAAAACGTTCCTAGCTATCCAACCATTACTAATGTTCTACATATACCTTTATTCCTTCCTGCTGACAGAACAGTTGAAGAGCACTTCCATTGTTTTCAGGGAAGGTGGTTATTTGAAGATTAAATGCCGGTGACCTTCGTTCTCTCTCCTGAGGAAAGATTTTGTTTAAAAACAACATGTGTAATTATATGTACACGTTTATTTCCCACATCTACAAAACATGCTTGTACATTACACAGGAAGATTCCTATTAATATTCCAAATACATCGTATGTCCTCTTTTACTTTCCTTTTACCATATATGAAGGATTTTGGCTTTAACTAAACACAAAATGAGAGTTAGCTTCCAACTAATTTTGTGCACACACACTTTCTGCAAGGTTAACCCAACTTTGCAGAAAGAAACTTGTGCAAAAGAACCTTTGCACACTGGCCAAATAACTGACTGGAGTTCTAAAATACTCTGCAGGTATTTATGTTGATTGTAATCTTATTTAAAGACTGCTGTCTTTCATGGAATTTCATGGAATAAAGAACAACTTAGAAAGAAGAAATTGCAGGAAAAGAAATTAAACTCCCTCATAAAATAGTGTTACCACTGAAGATTTTCTCAGTGTAATTAAAGTCATGTATCTGCTCCCTGTTTATTCTTCAGTTAAACTTTCTATTAGAGCATGTAAAATCCCCAGTCCTATTCACTGTGCAACCCAGGACATCGGAATATTCTGAAAAGCAGCACTAATCTACACTGATTCTTTGGGCCACAACTAGAAAGTACAAATACCCATTTATCTAAAACCATAGCATTGCTGAAACTCATCCAGCCCATCTACTTGATTTTCATGCATTTCTTCAAAATACCAACCTATTATATTTTTCAGAAGGCAGAAATACAGTAAACCAATACATAGGCAGTTTTACTTAAATTTTAATATGCTTGTGAAAATAACTGGATTGAAGGCTCTGGGCAACCAAGGTACTGGGCCTTACTCTCAATTCTCTGTAGCCATGGGAATCTGAGTGAGGAAAGTCAGATTTCCTCTCCATATTACATGAAGAGGGACTGGCAACAAGAGCTTCAGTTTCCGACAGTACAATGGGAGAGCTCTACTGCAAATATTTCAGTTCCTATGACCATCCATGCAGGTGCTTTAATTGATATGGCAGGTGGGCTGCATCCGTTCACTGAAGCAAGTTTCCAAGCATGGCAAGTCTTGTTCATTAACTGGCTTAAACCTAACTCAAACTACAATAGAGGGGAAAAAAATATATCTCTGTACTCTATATGTTCCCGCAACCTCATAAGCTCTGTTTTAATTCATATTTTTGCAACCCAAACCCAGAAACTTAAGTCTTATTTCAATTCAGTTACCACTTCAGTTTTTTTAAAAAAAGATAATTAGTTGCTATTGCATTAAACTCACCTGAATTTGCTTACATTACCTGATAAAACAAAATGGTTGTTTTTTACTGTACCCTAATTCTCATCTGAAATAATTGAATTGCTCTCAAAAATGTCCCTGTCCTGACTACCAGAAGCAGTCATTATTTCAGTCAAGCATTCACATTGTCAGTCTCATGCTTGCCCACTAAGGGGAAAAAAAAAAATAATTTTTTCTTACAATCACACAAAAATGCTTCCATTGTTATTCTGTGAAACAAGTCTTTAAGACTTGGCACATGGCAAAACTCTACACCTCACATTGAGCTGTTTTGCATGTGATTCTTCCATGTGAAAAATACATTAATGAAGGGTGTGTTGAAGCATTTTTCTTAAGAAAATCTTTTGGATTGCTTTACTTCTAAGAACACTTACACTTTAAGAAGCAGTTCCTAGTGTAACAACTGCCAAATCAAATGCTAAACATTCAGTATCTTACTTTACAATTCCTTAATAAAATATAAAAATCTGTATTAGAAAGCATGCTACTTTACCTGAACATCTACAGAAATTCTAATCTACATTCATAGTTTTGAATATAATGGGCTATAACATCAAAATATATGGTTGATAAATGATTAAAAAAAGATTAAGAAATGTCAAAGACAAAAAGAAGAATGTCCACATAACAGGAAGAGACGACATTTTCATTTTTATCAGAGAAGGTACACATGCCAAGATTTTGGGTAAAACGTGCTGTGTGATGAAAATTATGGAGAAGTGACAATGACAGTTTTCTTGGAGAGTTTATTCTACATGGTGTTAGGAATGCTGATGATCTTTGAAACTGAACAACGTGTGATCAGGCAGTACAACCGTGTGACAGCTGTGCATCACACACAACTGGTTTAGTGTTATTAAATTCGACATGGGCCTCATTTACATGCTTTCCACTCTAATCACAGGGTACGTATTCAAATTGTTATTAACAAATAATTTTGCTGCTATTTCATTTATGCATAGTATAAAATTTGTTTACCATGAGCAATATACTACTTTCAGGTACAGAAGTTGTACTTGTGCTTCAACACTGACGTTTTCAGAGGGTTTTTTTTTCCATTTTTCATTGATTTAGGCCAATTATTTCCACTCCATGACCATTTTATACCACCAGAAAATGGATTGCAGGTAAAACAAATTCTTTAAAAGCTGCTATCAAAATGTGTTCTTTTAAGATAATTTTGCTTCATATTAATGTTGTCAATCTTAAATCAATGTAATTAAAAGCAGTTACACATTGATGTGATGGATGTGTCAGATCTTTAGTCAGATCACTGCATGCAAGATGTAAGAAGGTGTGTTAATTTAAACGATGCCAACCAAGGCTGTAGTATACATACCAAGTGATTTTACATGCAGGAAAGGAGCAGTTATGGAAATGAAACAAATAAAAAAGGCAAAATATTGCAAAACAAAATATTTTATTAGATTAAAAACAAGCTATATGCAATATATATTAGCTATATTACATCTTTATAAACATTAGTGAGCACTCTCTCCAAAACATATTAAGGCAGTGGCATCAATTTCATTATCCCAAGGTACAACATTTAAAAAATAGATACCTAAGTGACTTCCCTTAAACATGCACCAGACATCAGTAATCTTTACAGGAATTTCAGCTTGGGTTCAAACATAATTTCTGCTCCATTTGAGAGTTTGCAACAGAGAGAATCTCTTACTTCAAGCTCTAGCACTCTGAATTCTAACAGCTCATTCTGGTCTTTTGCATCTTGCATCTCATTCTTCAGCTGATGCTCTTCTTGTTCCATTCTGTAAATCTACGAGACAAATAACATCACAACACCCCATAAGCAATAGAAAAGATACTGTACATAGTTACAGTCCAGAGGTTTGGACAGAATTGTTAATTATTTCAGTTTCTCTTTAGATGTTGGGTCGTGTCTTGGAGATAAACAAGGAACAACACAGCAGAAAGTATTTGTGAGAACAGTCAGGAGCAAATAGTCAATGTTCTCTTAGAATAGTAATCTGAAAGTAGCATGAAAAGTGATATAAATATTACCTAAATTAATTAAGCAATACAAGCTTTCTTTTAAAATAAAATGAATGAAACTGGATTACATTAACATTTGGATACTTTCTCATTGTCTTTGGATAACTAGACATGTACTCTCTAGAGCATATGAAAGACAATAATGGAGGGATTTTCATGTCTAATTTTTGTTTTTCCAGATCTGTGACTTGGGGTACTAAGAATAAGAAAATAGAAATTCAAATTTCACTATTCATTATGCCAACTAACAGCTTTAGTCTACTGTCTAACTTAACTGGGTGATCTTTTTATTTGTATGAAACTCAATAGAAGTGTAACATCTGGCATAATGTACTATGATGTTTATAATACCATGTAAATGTCCAAACAAATCAACTCCATCTGTGGCTACTTTTACTCATTAATTTTTATTTGGTTATCTTATTCCTATTATATCAATATTGAGCTACTAATTAACAAAAATAGTTCTTTGACTTCCTGAGTACTAGTTAATTTTCCCACCAATATCAGTTAAGAGCAATGCTCAGCTCTGAGTATTTCAGATTGGAAATGATACCATAGCCTTACATTTATCAGTATTACTTAATGTGTGTAAAAACTGTAAAAAAATAAAAGGCTGAAGGAAGCAGGCAGTTTTGTTAGTAATCAGGACAATAATAATCTTTGTGTAATTCTCTGGCAAAATAGAAGTTTCCACACTGTATTTTGTTGGACACTAGAAACATCAGGCAGCTTGGGTTATCCTGTTGGCTATGCAACATATAATCCACAATAACGAGCAGCTTCCATTTCCAAAGACTGCAAAAGCATATCAGTACTTTAATCAGAGGGTTTTATCTGAATGTCTGCTTCTGGAAAGAAATAATGGGACTAATTTTCATGTTGATATTCCAGTACTTAATACATTCATTTCCTTTCACCATTCTATTTATGATAGAGGGCAGCAATAATGAAAATATTCCCATATTCTGAGCACGTACCTTCTCCAGCAACTCCTGATTTGTTCTGATTAACAGCTGCTTTTCTTCTACCCATTTTGAATCCTATGAAGAAGATTAAAAAGATTACAATATGTATATTATGTAAAATAAGACAAATAAATGATTACAATAATTAGAAGATTTCAGGCATCATTGTACATTCAAGTATAGAAATGGTCACACATCAAAAAATAAAGCTACTGTAAATGTTTCAAGGACAAATAGCATTTGAAACTACAGACAACACAAAAGTTCCTTTCTTTTCCTGAAGCTGACTCTCTTGCTTCCTAATATGTTCCAGCTAAGAATATACTTTAAAATTTTTACATATACCATTTGTGGGTGACCACAGTTATATGATATTTTATGTCCTTTAAAAGATTTTATTTATTTAGCTTAACTCATAACTATTTCTTTCCACTGAAAAGAGTTGGTAACTTTCTTGCAAAATCATCCCATTTTGAGTGGTGTAATACAAAGCCCAATGGAGAAAGGGAAGAAAACCACTTAACTACCCCAAATGACTGAGAACAGGCCTCAGCAGTATGCTGCTATTTGTGTCCTGTTAAAAGTGTGAGAATCAGGCTAATATACAGTGTTTGTGATAAGGAATTCAAGGATATGGAGGAATGGAAATGATACAAGATATTCTATACTCCGTTTGAAAAATTGATTTCCATCTGAATACTTGTTCCAAATTTCATTTTGGGTTTTTCCATCGTGTCAAAAGCTCTCATCAAATATCCCTTCAAAGACCCAAACTACAAAACCTCAATGCCAGCCACAGCTCGCCATTCATATTTAATGGATTGTAACAGCCAAATTCACTCGGTTCTCCATGTAAAGTATTTACATAACCTAGTTCATACTGTTCTAGTAAGTTTAGTACAACAATATCAAATACTCACTATGCCATACTAACTCTAGATCAAATTACTTTTTAAATAAAAAGACAATTTAAAAATCTAAATATCTTTATATTATGATATAATCTTTACTTCAATCATCATTTTTTTGGAAAAGTTTAAATTAGTTTTTCTACATAATGTCCACTACAATTTCATATTTTATTGTTCTTTCTCCTTTTTCCACACATACATAAGAATGCACAAGTGCATTTTAATTTTCATGCAGTAAACAAGCTTTTCAGGGTTATGATGTTGTAAGTATCATACTGAGAATAATATACTAAAATGAGTACTGAAAAAGCATGACATTTGTCAAGAATTCTTGAAACAAATGAGAGAAATGTTGAAAATAAAATCCAATGTCTAGTTTAACACTTAACTAGCATTTTACTGAGGTCAAGGAATCAACAAAGAGTTGCATGCACAGAGTTAGGATCAATATCCCAATGCACGCATATGGGAAAATGCATGTTCAACAGTTACATTCGACTACTCCAATTTGCATAAGCAAAAAAAATAGATTACTTTGCCTTGTTGATTATTAACTTCTGTGTCTTTCTTGAGGTTCAACTCGACTTTCTGAGAAAACCCTAGCTCTAGTGGGACTGTATTTATATACGCACCAGGTCACTGAGAGAGCTGAGCATTAATAAAAAAATCCATCTGATACATTACATACTTCAATATTTTGAGATTTATTATTTATATATATTATTTATATTGCTATTAATATTTTATAAGAATTTATTCCCTTAATATAAAGTTTATCCATGCACTTCAAGGTACCCTGCAGAAATGGATTATTAGTCTTATTTATATCCAGGGGAATTCTGACAGATCAAGCTGATGGGAAATTAACAAGAGCCATTGGCACTTACTTTGAAATGACACATAAATTGTTATAAACTAAGCTTCAAAGAAATTTTTAACAATGAGATTCTAACCTCTTGCTCTGAATTTTACTTCAGGAAAACTGTGAAGGTCTTTGCTGTTTCTGTTTCCTAAAGCTAAAGCTGTAAAGCAAGACTGAAAATACCTGGAATAATACACTAGGATCTTTTGATTCATTGTTTTCTTTTCTAAAGCACTTTAGAGACTGGTTTCCTGAATGAACATTTCACAAGTATTATTAAAACATGACAAAGTGATAATAAAAAAAAAAATAAAATCACATAGTGCACAGTCAGTTTATCATCACAACCATTTATTCTGTGGAATGTAAATACTAACAGGTCAGGAGAACCCAGCAGGTGCTAGAGTTCCCAGGAAGACACTTTGACTACTTCTTTGGAAAGCTAATGCTAAGCATAGAAACTAGCTCACTAGAGACAATATCATATTGCTCCTTGTTCACATCCCTGTTGGTCTTCTCAGGATTACTAAGAGATATAAGGTTGAAAATGTTATTGCGAATCTCATGAAGTAATAACTAATCAAATTCTAATTTCCAGGCATCTCTTTTTGACATACCATTCCAAAAGCAAAATCATAGAAGTAAGTTCTGACAGGGGTATCCATATTCACTTATTTACATACACAGTACTTATATTTTACACTGTAATAGTCAACTACTAATGTCTTCAATTACACCTCTATCATTAACACACTAAAATGTCAGCAGTAGATACTCAACAGGTCTTCAGTTTCATTTATTCTACCAAAAGCTCGGAAGCTCAGTGAGCCACTTTTCAAATTGATAACATAGTCTCTATTTTTAGTAATATTTTATTTACATGGAATTTACTGAGAAAATTGCAGTTTGTGTGGAAGCTAGCATAAACCATTTTTATCCTTAATTTGCATATAACCTTTGCATTTATATAGAATCTCATAGAATTATTTTCTTACAAAGAATAAACCATTAAAATGGTAATACCTGTAACTTGGCATTATTCGTAGGTTGGTTCAATGCTACAGGATCATTAGTCTTTGAAAAGTATATCTAGAGATAGCTTTATACTATTTTATTTCCATAAACTGCTTGCAGTGTTAAAATTGTTATGCTAACTACAAAACAAAATATCATGTCCCCAGTTTTCACAGTGCATTCTATCAGTTATGCAATTGAATATCTTTTAAATGCACTCTCATAACTCTTAGTCAGCCTTCCTGAAGATCCTAGACGTTATTAAATGTGTATCAGTAGCCACATCTTCATTGAATATTTGTAATATATACTGACATTGTTTAGTGGGAGGTGTCCCTGCCCACGGCAGGGGGGGTTGGAACTAGGCAATCTTAAGGTCCTTTCCAACCCTAACTATTCTATGATTCTATGATGATTCTATAAGGCCTAATTTTGCTCTGTGTGATGGGATGGGAATTTGAAAGAAGTTGGGCCCTCCAACAATATAAGCCCAGGAGAGTAACACCACAAGTGGCTTCCAGTAATCAGACACACTCAGTGGTTCACTTCTCTTTTGAGGCATGTGTGGATGTAATTTGTTTTTTGAGTTTTTCTATGCTTCACAGCAAAAATATTCTCCAGTACAAATACAGAATATTTATTTTATTGGAAGTTCTAGTGAATATAAACAAAACAGAAAACGGGAGAAAGGCCTTAACCAAATGACAATGGGAACAGAATTGACAATACACGTACACACAGCTATTTTGATATTATGGTTTAGTGTATTATGTGTCAGAAAATGAACCTTTAATAGCATTTTCATAACCTATATATTACTTTCCTTTATTTAAATAATTGATTGCTGGAGTAGCAATTAAGCTGCATCAGTCACACCAGCAGACCAGCAAGCAATGAAGATGGCAAGGGCACCACTGCATGCAAGGGAGAAAATGATGTGGTAGAGGACATTAAGAGGTGCTTTTACCTGCCCTTTCTCAATTAGAGCTTTCTCCAAGTCCTCAATTTTTGCCTGACACCTGAGAAGATCAGCTTGCAGTTGTTCACGAGTCTAGGGGGAGGAAAAACATCAAGAAGTATGTTTATACGCATGCACATCCATGTAGGCAGGTAGATTTATTTACACATAGGATCAAAGATACTTTCTACCCATTTATGGACTATCCAGACAGCTTTTAATGCTTTTCACATAATAGTTTGGGTTGAAAGGGACCGTCAAAGGTTACCTAGTCAAAACTCCCTGCAATGAGGTTTCTTTCTAATACAGCCCAGGAGGCTGTTTGCCTTCTTTGCTGCAAGGACACATTGACAGCTCATGTTCAACTTGGAGTCCACAAGGACTCCCCCATGTCCTTTTGTGCAAAACTGCTTGCCAGCAAGATAGCTGCAAGTCTGTACTGGTGCAAGGAGTTATTCTTCCCCACTTGCAGGGCTTTTTCTTCCCTTTGCTGAATTTAATGGGATTCGTCTTCAGACAGTTCTTCAGGCAATTGAATTATCCCCTCTGAATGGCAGCACAACCATCTCATATATTAAAAACTTGTTTCAGCTATGTAGCATCTGCAAACTTAGTGCAGGTGCACTCTGTTCAATCATCAAGGTCACTAAGGAGCACCTTAAATACTACTGGTCCCACTATCAACTCCTGCAGTATATCACTGATGACACACCTCCAACTGAACTTTTGCTACTGACTACAACCCTTTGAGCTATTTCAGCCAATTTTCAGTCCACCTTATTGTCCACTTGTCTAGTCTATGTTTATCAGTTTGTCTATGAGGATCTTATAGGGGACAGTGTCAAGAGACTCACTAAATTCAAGATAAACATCCACTGCTCTCAACTCATTTTCCAAGCTAGTCATCTCATCATAGAAGGCTACCAAGCAAGTTGAGTGTGATTTCCCTTTCATAAGTTCATGCTGATCACTCCCAGTCAACTTCTTGTCTTTCAGACATTTGGAAACACTTGCAAGGAAAATTTGCTTCATCCCTTTCCCAGGGATCAGACTGAGAATGACCAGCCTTCAGTTACCCAGATCCTCCTTCTTTCCTTTCTTGAAGAGTCACATTTGCTTTCTTACAGTCCTCAGGAACCTCCTGCAATTGCCACAACCCTTCAAAAACAATTGAGAGTGTCCTTGCAGTGACGTCAGTCAACTCTCTCAGTAGTCAGTAATATACAGGTTCAAGCTCTACTTGATGCAGAATGAAGGTCATGAGGTGACGATGATGAAGGTTTGAGCCCTATGGCTATTGCTTGCCCATTTGGATGTTATGTGTTCTTTGGTCATCAGTCACAATAGTCATTCAAGTAGAGGGTGACTTGTAAATATGCTACTTTTCTAGACATGACACTATCTGGAAGGAGTTGAGATAAAGTAGAAGAAATCTTGTCTCTAGTTAACTCATCTCTTTTTTGACTCCACTGCTGCTCAGAGAACAGACCTGGTGACTGAGTCGGAGCTCACCAGTTCATTACGAAGTTATTTCTCTCCTCCCCCATTTGGAAAGGACAGAATGGAAAATGTTAGCATGACTTCTGCTCACTTCGTGTCTGCACTAAATGCTTAAATACAATGGTAGCAAATGGCTAAATGAAAACAGAATACATACTTTCTCATATCTCAAATACCTATAGTACAGGGATTGCCGTGAGGATAAGAAAACATTTATTTCAGAGAGAGAAAATGATCACATATGCTGACTTAATAGGAACCAGAGTTAGCTATGTGCTTCTTAGTGGAAGAATACTCTCAAACTGGGATTTTAAAAATAAATTATGATTTAATACATTTGACAAAATTCTTAAAGAAAAACCTCTGTTATCAGATTTATTATACTCATATCATGAAAGAAACCTAAGTACTTGTAACAACCTATTTCCCGATTCATTTTAAATCCATCATGTTCTATCTAAATTGCAGGTTCAATTGGGATATCATTCTCAATAACACTGTCTTACTACTAAAATCTTTAATATATTATGCATGCTAGAATAAAATATAATATCTTCGGTCTGATTACACCAAATGAGTTGAAATTGTCACCTCTAATCCTCAAAAACATTGTGTTTTGCATTTCACTGACTGCAAAGATCTCTCTTGCTATTCCAAGTGTTTTTCAGATTTTTCAGTGATTTCAGAGTTAAAAGAAATTTCAGTTTGAAAATTACCCTTGCTTCTCTCTCTGCATCCAGGGTTCCACCAACTTGTTCCTGAAGCAATGCATATGCTCTTTGCAAAGCTTGATACTCTCTTGTTAGCTGGCAAAATCTTAGTTCAGCCTCTTCTTTAGGTGTGGTCTTAATGAATAGAGGGGAAAAAAGTAGTTTTGTATAAATATATATGATAATGGGTTTGTTTATATAAACACAAACACAGTAAGTAACACAACTTATACTGACTCTCAAAGTAAAGGTTTAAAGAGCTTAACTGAAAATGCAAGAAAGGTTGATTTGAGCATGATGCAGAAATGCACAAATCCGTAACTGTATCTATCTTACAATTTCTGGACAGAATAAGTAGCAATGTATAGAAATTGGAAGAAACTGACTGGGGAAAAATGAGATGGAATAGTTCTATGCACCACTGGCTTCAGCAGCTCCAGAGCCACAGGAGCTTCAGAGGTGTTCTGTTTACCATGCAGTCCATCACTCCCTACTCCCTACTTTTTTCTCTACAATGCCAAGGTGAAGTATTCTGCCAGCGCAAGCACACTAATACAGGAATCATTTAAATTATTTCAAAAGCCATAAGGTTATTTTTTAAATTCCCTCATCCCTTTTTTTCTTTTTTTTTTTTTGTTGAAGCATGTAATATTTTTAAAGCCTTAGTTTTCTTTTAATTTTGAACAACTGACATCAACATTTTCAAGGTCTTTCCTATAATGCTGAAAGCAAGAAACGTCCTTCCCTTTGATTAATTTTTGCTCCAGGAACTCAAGCTCCAAGGAAAAGAGATTACAATATTATTAGATACTAAACCTAGGAAAATAAGAAGCTTCTTGTGACTGAGGAGTATTAGGCACAAGTTAGTGAACAGGAAAGAAAGATGAAAAAGAGCACCTAATACATGCTTTGTCCTCAGCCCTGTAATCTTTTAAAGTAGGCCAGCTGCACTGTATATCACAGAGCAGAGACAAAACATGCCAGTGGGTATTTACTACCTATGATCATTTAAGCCTTAATGAATTCAAAAGCCTCTGTGAGTATTGTAAGTAAAGGAAGAAAATCCTGGTTGTATCAAAACAGTCAAATAAATAATAAGGTTCAAAGGCAAACTATTGTCTAGTAACTACTGATTTTTGGCAAAGCAACATGCCTATTAATTTTCTTTTGACTATTAAGAAAGGGTTTGAGAAAAACCATTTCATTTTTCAGCCCACTATCTGCCAAATCTGTCAGGCAGAATATTATCCTATTAATTGTATTGCAATGACTGTGTATGTGTTACTGGACTTGAAACAAAACAAAGCAATTCTCTGCCAAATCTTTCATAGTTACTGTGGCAGAATAGCTAAAAAAAAACCCCAAAATAAAAATGCGTGCATTTATACTCCATGTCTATTTTTACAGAACTTAAGAACAAATCAGCTACTACTTACATCTTCCAAATCTTCTTCGGGTGTTGCCGGTGTCCTGTCGGTTTTATCTGTGTTATATGAAGTCACAGATGATGTTTCTGAATCAAGAGATTCTTCATCAAATCCAAAAAATGTCTCCACAACATGCCTCTGAAAAGTTAATTTTTCTTAGTTACTAGCAGAACAGTTGGAAAGTCCCCATGACCCAGCAAGCAGTAGCCACGATCTTCTCTGGCCATTATTTTAGTATTTAGGAATAAAAAAGATTCCACTAAACCCTTGTTCTCTGATTAAATGAGCTACTTATTCAGTATCATCTGTTTAAGAACCTCCAAGGCCTGAAGTGCACATAGCACTGGGTCATTTCCAATAAAATAATGTTTTAGCAAAGGTATGAAAGTTAATTATCAAAAAAATACCGATCTTACAAGAGTCATAGCAGAGGAATGCAACATCTTTACAGAAGAAAGTAACCCAGTACGATGTAACATGTCAGATGTGGAATCAAAAGGGAAAAATATTCTGAGGAACAATGTGGAACAAATATCGTCAGTCATACTTATTTCAAAATATAAAACACATTAATTTGTAATACTCCTTTTGCAAATCCCCATTTCAAAGTGTCAATTCTTGGTTTGCATTCAGTTTTTCAATACTGTTATTCTGATTTTCTCAAAAGGTTGCTCCAATATTATGACCAACAGAAAAAAAACCAAAACTGTGCTTGGGCAAAACCAGTATTTCAATGCAGATATTAAAAATGTTACAAAACGTAATCAATTAAGTGCATGCTTACAGAAAACTAGAGAAAATGAGTAGCCAATGGATGTGAATAGCACAATACTCATTGTGAAAAATATGTTTCATATAAAACACCACAACTGCAATAATTCTTTCATCATTTTGAGACCTCTTTCTATCAGTTTCCTAACATATGCTCAGAAATCAGTAAATTTCCACAGAGAGCACTGTTAAAAAAAAAAAAGATAAAATTGCATAAACATTCAACTAGAAAAACAGGTTTTCAAGCATTTCTCCTTCCAAAATAACAAAAGTTAACTAATATTAATCAATAGAAAGCCAAACATCTTAGACCATACAAGTGTTCCAATAACCCAGCACAAATTCAGAGAAGCAGGAAAATTAAGGAAATACAAAGAAAAAACTGCCTATCCATCACTATTTTTGGCACTGCCTTGGTCTTGAATCCGACATCATCCTGATGTCACAGTGCTTGGTTTGGGTTTTTTACGTATAAACTACAGTCAGTATGTGAGAAAAAAAATAGCCCTATTCATTACAAAGCCTAAACGATGAAAGACATTATCAGTTATTATTAATTCAGAACATCAAGCTGTTTCTCAGTAGCCAAACTGACTGGGCAGAACTGTGAGCTATCAGTTTCATTCAGGATACTGAAAGGTTTTACTTTATCCTATAATGAATTCCAAATATTTACCTTTCCCTGCAGTTTTCTAGACTTACCTAACTGCTTACATTCTGCCAGTATGCCTACAAAGTACAGCCTTCACTTTCTCACACAGCCTCGTAATGCTTAATATTTTCTTTTGGCTCAGCACAGCTCTTATCAACAGCCAAAATACTCTATCTTGACTTAAGTGGCACCATAAAATCAAAACAAAATGATCAGAGTTATAGCATTAAAACCCTGTAAAGACACATTACTCTTCTCTCATTTGCTTAGGAAGCACTGTGATCCTTTTGCCATGTCCAAATTACTTACTGAATTTTTTTAATTATACACTATTTTAATTCCAACTTTTATTGAAAATGTAAACATTCTCAATAAACAAAGATTCTTTTATATTGATTTGTACATTTCTTGTTTCTGATTTATAACTTCCTAACTGAGAAAATAGTCATGTAAATTGCTGAAGAATTCTGATTTAAATTCTAACATTGACTACTGCCATGCTTTTAATAGCAAGTATTTTGCATGTGGCTTTCTATCAATGTTTTTACATACTTTTGAAGTAAATTTATGCATTAATATGGTAGCTTCTACTGAAGCATGGTGTTCAGTAAATTTTGAAGTTTAGAATGTTATAAATCAATAGCGACACAGACTATATTACATGTAAATTTCAATACACACCCATGTTTTTAAAGGCTTACATTAGAATCATAGAATAATTCTTGCATATAAATAATCTGATTTCTCTGTTGCTAAAGTAGTTTCACTTTACATTTAAATACCTCATTTCCGAGTACTTAATCTTACATGATGACAATGACCCAAGATTAATTTCCTGGTGAGCTAAATCAGCAACCTCTTACCTTCATGCTTATATGTCATTTCTTGGCAGCCAGAAAAATATAGGCACACCAAAACACAGAGGCAGATAAAAAAAGAAAAATACAAAACAAGAAGTATGAACTCCATCACACCAACTTGCAGGCTTTCTACTGTCACCAATACAGGTTATCTATTCAAGTTTAAGTAAAGAAATAAATCCATAGTCCTGCAGCTTCCTAACAAACCAGACAATTATGTCTTCTTTTCATATGCGTGACTCCATCAACCATGAAATCGTTTTGACTCCATTCTACATGTAAAAAATAAATAAAACCCTCAAAATACTGTTTCTGAAGATTCTTAGTTATTTCACTACTAAAATTGGAAAAAAAAAAAAGAAACTTAACAAATCAACATGCTTTAAACAGCAAAAGAAGACTCATTTCTGGTACATCTTTTTCCTACAGCATGTTAAAACAAAAAGCCCAACAAAATCCACAACAATAAAACTACAACACTAACAGATAAACAACCCCCCAAAAACCCTACTATCCTACAGTACCTGACTATAGAGAGTCATTATACTACTCCTCTGTATACCCTGCTGCCACAGAGGCCCATCTCACTGTGCTGCTCCTTTCTCCAGGGAACCCAAGCTGGTTGCCAGCACTGTGTTATGGACTCCTATGCCCCTTGGTAATTAAAAGAGTGCTCAGTCATAGTTGCACTAGCAACAGTAACCTAGTGCACCTACAGAGCTCCAGAAATTACATAGCCAACTCCTTGCAGAAACAAATAAGATTAAAGCCTTGGTGTTTTCAAAAGCTTCTCAGCTGAACTGACTTTATTTAGACCCAATCAAACCGTAAAGGCGACTGGACTGGACTGAGAAATCACTCACAGGCTGCCTCCGAGATAGAGAAAGGCATGTCATGGGTTCTGTCTCAGTTGACAAGACTCAGTCTCAGGAAAACACTCATACTAGAAAACAAACAGAGACTGTCCAGTCAAAGTACCTCAAAAATTAAGGAAGCTGAAGTGTAAAAGTACCTGTTTAGAAGAAGATGCAGCAGGAGGTGAGTGTAGGTCTTTACCCTGTGCACCAAGTTTCTGTTTA
Organism: Coracopsis vasa; assembly: GCA_026283785.1. NCBI lineage: Eukaryota > Metazoa > Chordata > Aves > Psittaciformes > Psittacidae > Coracopsis > Coracopsis vasa. The sequence goes on from JANHGB010004965.1 coordinate 95,816, forward strand.
TCAGAACAAAATAGGAACCTTTCCATACCTTCTATCTGAGCTTATCTGACCACTTTCATGAAAACTAATTCTCATCAGTTATTTCCTTTATCACTTTGTCAAGAGAAGCAGGACACAGCTGGAAATAGATTCAACTTCAGCAGCCAAACCTGATAACTTGCAGTGCTTGGTTAAACGAATTCTACCTTTTTTATCCAGATTCCTGAGATAGGTTGTTAAAACAGAAAGGCTGAAGATGACACAATCCAAACAGCCCATCTGGATAAGCAGCCCATTCTACATAGATTGCTTAAATAAAAAAAATGCTGGAAAACTGTAGGAAACACAGCTTCCTTTGAGATTTTGATCCTCACATAACTGCACAGGTGACCTTTAAGTAAACCAGCCTGTACGCCAGGACTGGATTTTTAGAAGCTAACATCAGTAAATGTTTAAAATGAAAGTCAACACTGCATATTCATGTGAATAGCCTAGAGGTTTATACAATGGCAGGTAGTAGGACACTAATACATGTATTATTGATTACTTCTTTCTTGACAGGCAATGGAATAAGTAGTGGGAGATATGTCAATTTATTCTTTCTGGTGTACCTATCATATCATAAATAAAGAGCAAACTCCTATTAACTCTGTGGCTCATATGCACACAATTATTACAGTAATCTCTGCAGAAGTCCCCCAATCACAGTATTCTTACCACATGAAGAATAGCACCATCACAATTTTTTTAATGACATTATATACATTTTCTCCTGCCCTCATGTTCAACTCTTCCTTTGGGCAATCAGGAAAATAATAAGAAACTAAAAAAGCATGACTTTGCTCAACAGAAAATAGGTAAAAGGAAAAGGTACAGAGTCCAGGCCAGCTGAAGTTCTACTAGCAGAAAATATTTGTAAGACATAAATGAGTAATAATGGAAGGTTTCAGGCTCTTGAAATTAACATCACTAGTTACTAGCTCCTAAAAATTAAATTAACTAGTTTTGTTTCATTAGCAACTTTACAGTTTAGCAAAGATCTTAATTAATTTAAAACTGGAAAAGGCCTAATAATCAGAGGCAACTGCAAAAATTACAGCATTAGTTCCATATATATATATTTATGTCCTGTTTTTAAACTCAACACACAAACTTCCAGGTGTACTACATCAAGAAAGAATGGTTCAGGGTTACTGTAAATACATTTGGCATCTGTCAGCCTTCCATTACACATCAGAAAAATGTACGCAAGATTTATTGTAACTTCTGAATTTTTCTTTCTTCATACATAAAAGACACATCATTAGTAGTAGTAATTTGAAGAAATTACTGCTGAAACAAAGACCCCAAAGGATACATTCTTCAAAAAACAGGTATTGCAGAATGCAAAGCAATTAAAAAGCACCACCTGGAGGTCACCAGAAATATGCTGTGCAGAACACACTGACAATAAGCACCCGTTTGTGACAGAATGTATCTTAAGCTACCATGTAGATGACAATCATCTCCACAATTCGCTTCCATTTTTTCCCTCTTATCCTATTCTCCTCCCCTCACATGCTCCAGGCTGCTAATGTTCAAGGTCACAAAACCCAAAATATTCAGCAAAATTGACTACTTTAAGCACGTGTTACAATAAACACTAAAAGTACACTCTGAAGCAAGACTTTTTTGTTTCTACAAACTAAAATTTTCTCTTATACTTCACATTCTAGAACAAAATAATTAGGGAAAAAATAGTTGGAATCTTCTTATTCATATACCATATACAGAAACATCATTCCAATAACACCCCTAGCATGAGTTCAGGTTTTCAGTTGTGATTAAGCAGTAACTTGGTACAAGTATTTTAAAGGGTATGTTTTCTTTAAAAAGGACTGAGTATTTGTCCTTTGAAATGTAGGTTGTTTCAAGTCATTTCATGATTTAGGCCTCAAACCATTTGAATATTTAGGCCACAGTGTAAGTGTAATTATATTGTTTATTTAAAACAAAACCCAAACCAAGAACACTTGTGTGCAGCACAAAATTGCAGCTCCTGCAATCATCATAAGAAAAAAGTTATTAAGCGCTCACCAGAGAAAAGCTGAAATTTACATGAATTTTTGTCACTAACTTAAACAGAGCATTAATTCCAGGCAGTATTTGAAACAAGTGTTGTTCGTAACAGAAATGCAAGGAAAACCAAACATTTACTCACCTTTGGAGGCTTCAGACTTTTCCTCCTCTGTTTTTTAGATCGTAATAACCGTTCCCTTTCCTAGAAAGAAAGAGAACGTTATGTTACGGGTTTCTTTCAAAACATATTTATATATGTTGTAACACAAAGAAATATGATTAAAATTTTCTTTAAGCCTATGGTAAAGCTAACACAAAGACAATGTCTTTATCCTTTTGAATAACACCATGTTGATACAACACCATGCCGAACTGCAGCTTTATCCTTTTAGCAAACAAACCTTCAGCCACGTACTTCACACATTTGATGGAAGTTGGCAAGAAAATGCTTTGTTAAATAGTGGGCACAGATTTCTTGACAGTTCTTTTGACTCTTTTACCAAGAAGCTCACTATGGAAACAGAATTCACATTCTCACACCAGTGTTCAACTACCGTGAAGAAGCAGGACTGTAGCCAAAAAATGAGTCCAGTCTTAGCAATTACAGGTCATTATATCAGTTATACTCCGACATACAAGCATGCATATGCAGCCATAGTGTTACATGTGACTTATCCTCTAGGGCAAAAGTCTCAAATCCAAAGGCACTCTCAGTCTGTGTCAACTTGCTTTTTTTTTTCCTATGGAGGCTTTGGAACAAGATCACAATTAACAATATTAGACCAGGAAGAGTTTATAATTGGAAAAGTGCAGGGATTATGAAAATTTAAGTCCAAGAATACTGCCATGAATTCCAAAGGGGGAAGAGAAGGTAAAAAACGCAAAGAAGCAAGCAAAAAAAGAACTCAGCAACCGAGGAGGTGGGTGATCTGTCCCCTTGCCTTTTTCCTGATTCATTTCTTAGCTCTGCATCTTTCTTTGCAGCACCTCTATTTTTAAAAGAATGATAGCAATTCCAAGTGCTTCTCTGGCAGTTATTACTCATTGCATGGTATTATTCTATTCAGCGCTATTTGCTTTACATTCAGTTCAGAAACTGGACAAATAGGAAGCTGCCAGTGGAAATCACAATAAAAGAATTTATCAGCAACATTCTTGCAGGAATGAAGTTTTGGAAGTATGAAATAATTAAGAAAAGCACAACTTATATAGCACCTTTAATACATGTGGTTTTCAAAATAGGGATAATAATGACTGACAATGTAGAATGAAGCAGGTATTTAAAACTGTAGAATAATAGAATAGAATATAGAATTAAACTAAAGCTGAAAACACACAGTGGAATTTCATAGTGTTGGAGAAAAATGCTCCCTCCTCAGGTAGCTGGTTAAAGCACAATCCCTGATGTAACCTGGGTCTCCTGTCTCCCAAGCAGGTGTCCAAACAGTTGCATTTCAGTGCAGAATGAACAAACACTTCCAAAATCCCCATTTCTTCATGCTTATAATCTTGTTTGTATGAAAACCACATAATTTTCTCTCAATAATACATCAAACTACAAGAACAATAATAACTCCAATAAAAAGACACTATTTGCTGAAACACTAGCATCTTTTTCAATCATCTGACAGCTTTCCTTTTAAGAACTGACCAGAACACCACTGTTGTGGAAGAACTCAAGTTGATATGGCTTCATCAGCACCAAAGATACCTTACAAATGACATTGTCAATCAGTTCAGACAACCCTATAGCCCAAGACCATTGCTTTTATTTCTGTGTATCAGTTTGGTCTCAGCTGGAGTTAAACAGATGACTTTTGTGTTAATCAGGTATGTGACATGTGGGTAATTCTTGATAATTATGATAAATTTGTATTCTGTAGAGGTGCAGTTGGAGCCAGAAAAAATAGCTAAAAAGCATAATGGATGTGCACAGTTCCACTGTGTTCATATCAAAACCAAAGCATCAATTATTTTGTACTGCCAACCAAAGTACTCTAATTAATTTAACTTAGTTCCACAAGTGAAATAGTATCTGTAAATAGGAAACAAAGCAAAAATGAAACCATATTTTTAAACATTTATTTATTTTACTTTTACACTAAACACATGTTAAAACTATTTGACCAAAGTCAGGATACAATATATTTCCTCAGATTACTGGTTGAGACAGTAAAAAGAGAGTCTTTTCATATTCATTTTACACTGAAATATGTGACCTTATATCTGCCATATACTGGGAATTTAGTATCACGTCACAGTTTCTGTCTGTACAGTTGTATTTGGAAGGTAAAACACATTACTCTATGAATCAGACCCTACATCATAGTCTGAGTAACATCCTACTATGACACTGAAGAATGAACGCAGACAGCAATCTTTGGCACTGATTACAGAGATAAATCCTGGGTCAAAATCTCAGAGGAACTGCCAAGAATAGAGACAATGTTCCAGAAAGAGTAATACAGATCTTGCTGTCTTATCCTTTTCTATTTTCTATTTTAATTTTCAATGGTGTCCCCAATCCTTTAATTTTCTATTTAGACAGAATGATCTTAAATTTGTTTTATCATTTTTGTAGCAGTCGGTAGCTCTAGTTGAGATGCTCTGAGTCTGCCTGAGTTCTAGATGCCAGCACCAGAAGTGTATATCATAAGTTGCACTAAATAGCACCTCTAACACAACTCTAAAGTGTCCTGATCAAAAAGTGTAAACATTTATGAGCACCATCTTAAGTAGCCTTCAGAGGGTAGCAGCTGTGCAATTCTAATGTTAAACTATGCTGCTACCTTTGGCTAAATGAGCTGTGCATATTTCTCTCCATTTGTTATAAAGACAGCTTGTGCACTCAGCTCAGCTAGAGATGCTTAATTAGGTGAAGTTAATGCCATCCTGCATGTTCCTTTCTTTTAGGAGAACTTCGAGATTAGGGGAGTAGTTGGGTTTGCACGAGGGTCTACATCTAACACACTTTTACTGCTGAGTTTTGGGACATGTCCTTTCCTCAAGTTCCTTAGTTGTTGACAGCCAGTTCTGTAAGTTGGATGGACTGATGCACTTCTTCTCACAAGCAGCTTATAACAGGTAAACATTTTATAACACAGAGATTCACACACATTCCAAAGAACTTCATTCACTACCTGAGAAATAACAAAACCCCTTCAAAACCAAAGAATTATTTCTGTATCACTGCTACAACTGACGTTAAAATATTACTCTCAAATCTTTAGCTTGCCTATAGGTGTGTGTGCATGCACGTGTGTATACCAGTCATGAACATTACCACTGTGAGATCATCAATAACATGCTGCTGTTCTTTGACTTGCAGTCTAAGGAATTCAATTTCTTGTTCCTCTCGTGTGCTGCTGAGATCATTCAAAGATGTGTGCCTCTTCAGCACCGGTTGTGCAGATAACTTTTCTTTCTACAGAAAGTAAACATAAAGTGTGTACTAAAAGATAAAGCCTCTTTCAACAACAACAAAACATATTACACATTCTGTATGTCTCAGGGTTAATCAATGTCATGGTTTTGACCAAGCCAATAACTCTGTACCATGCAGCCGTTTGTGGCTGGGGATCCATTTGCATCCTGGGCGGGATGGGGAGGAGAATCTCTTGCATAAGATATCTTAAAACAGAACCAAAGACCATAGTCTGGGACAAAATTAACGAACAAATGAACTCAGTAATCAAGCATAGTAGAGACTTTGGCACAAGCACTCAAATTCAGTTTTGAATTCTAATCATAAAACCAGCATTTATTAAAGCTGATTTTTAGTTAGAGGCTTTAAAAGCATCCAAACAAATTTTGTCTATCTATGATCCTTTCGTTTAATCAGTGTGAACTCATACAACACAGAGCCCATGCCACACTGAACTCAGAATATGAATATTCAGCTGCATTGACTGAATGTGACAGCTATACCACCCTACTGTTGAGTCTCTGAAAAGTCTCTGTTAAAGTAAAAGGCTCTACAGCACTTCCATCTCAAAGTAACTGTGTGCAGTGTGTTCTTATAACGTGATGTCCGAGATGATTACCCACCAGCTCTACATTTTCCCTTGATAGATTTTTTATTTTCTCTTCCATTCTCTGGATACATTGCAGCATATCATCATTTTTTTTGCTCATCCTCTTATTTTTTTCTACCAAAGGCTTCAGCTGACTTTCTGTCTCCCGACAACGTTTCAGCTGCAAAGGGCAAAGGAACAAAGTTAGCTGTGTTTTAGTTTATAGTTATAGGAAAAAAGAATATGAGTATTTTCACTTAAAAAGGAACTAAATTTTATGCATGAAGAAAGAAGTCAAGTGTCATTTATCACAGACTACTGCTGAACTAAGAACTACAGGATCCCAAATAACTAAGACATAGCATTTTTGTATGGTCTACAAAAACACTAGATCTGGTCACTGGATTTTGCTCTTGGAAAATAATGTGTTTTCTTGAAAAACTAAACTCACTATATGTAAGCTTCTTGTGACCAACTAGGTTTCTATGGTAGATTTTTTTTTCACCAATTTAGCTATCCCTTAGTAGGAGTAAACTCTTTTTCCTCTACTTTAAAAAAACCTTATACCTAATGTGTAATTGGAGCAATGAGAAAGTCAGCCAGAGGGCACAGATCCAATCTCAAGATTCTGCTGACATTTTCAGTCTGCTCAATTTTGTTCCTGAGGTTTTATGATGTTAGACAATTACGTGAAACAAATTACTGCCCTTCCTTCCACTTGTGTGTATTCAATAATTCATTCTTTTTATTTCATTAATCCTTGAGATGCTTTGTTTGTAAAAATAATAATAATAATAATAATAAAAAAAATCTATTTTCCCCAATCAAAAGACTTAAATTTACTGAGTTTTAACTGGAAATGAGAAAAAGATAATCTTTATCCTGAGATAATTTCACTGAGTGTTTAGCTTTCTGTTTCACTTTAAGAAAAAACCCTATTTTTCACAGTGCTTTATCATACAACCTTACTGATACTATTGTTTTTATCTAATATCATCTCACAATACGATAAAACCTTCTCCATATCTTTTCCAAAATATTTTTCCAAGTCAAGCACCAAGAAGAGCATTTGACTGAGTCATAAATGCCTTTCATCTAGAGGGACACTGAAGATGCTGCAGTACTTCAGCATTCTTCAGGGGTGTTTTAAATTACTTCTGTTCACAGAAAGGATTAGGAGGCTGAATTATCTTGTCCTTATATAACACAATCTTTAAAAAAGGTAAGATGTTCTTGAGAGTACAGAGCAGAGAAAAGCAACTGTACCAGTAAAAGTGGGGAAAAGAAAGTGAAAAAAAAAAAACAACCCACTCAGCATCTATGGCAAAGTAAGGGAAAAGACGAACTATACGCAGGCTAAAACACATGCTCTTCTTACCCCAAGAAACTTAAATTGCTATTAAGGAATCAATTTTTGTCATATGAAAAGGCAGTTTAGACTACACAGCTATTCGAAGAAGAAAAGTTTAAAGGAAAAGGCATGATTACATTCTCAATTCATCCAATTTTAGTCTAGCGTTGTTCAGTCGACTTCACTAATGAAGATTCAGCCAAGATGTTGGACAAGAAAATTTAAAATGTTAGTTCTTCTGATAATCATTAACTGAGGACTTAATTCAAAGCCCTTTCATCTTAAAGCAAAGTCTTCCTATCTCAACATGAAGAGCTATGACAAAGCAAGGAGGAGGATGTCAATACTTCCCTTATCTGTAGGACTAACACATGGCAAGAGTGCCCTCCCCTTCTGCCCTCACCATACATAATAGCATTATTTTAGAATCAGATACATAGATTGCATGATGGAAATATTTAATCTGATTAGAATGCAGAAATCTTTTCTTCTGCCACTAGAATTAGGGCATTACAAGAGGATGTGTAAAAATTCCTATTGGTTAAACACACCTCCCATTGCAGTCAATGAGTTTTACTGCTACCCTCAGTACAAGCAAATACATAGTTATTCAGGTTAATAAAATTCATTCTTAAAATTCCTGTCATATCCTTTCTTTTCAAGTTACTACCACTCTCCTAGGAGAATTTCCCTTACTTAAGAGATTTCCCTCGAGAAATGGCAGATTTTTCATCAGTAACACAAGAAAGCTTTTTTTAACACCCAGCTAGCATAAGCATGTCACAAAACCAATGTCAAATTTCGAAAAGATTAATACAGTGATTTAAGTGCACAGATTATGCATGTTTTACACAACATCATTACACAGTGCCACAGGCAAGATACCACTCCATTTGAATACAATAACCCCACAGTAAAGTTATAATTTTTTATTTTTCCGGAGCAAGAGAGATTCCATCCATGGTTTTTTGTGGTCACAAAATGAATTTCTATAGAACTCACTGTTATATCTAGCTATAATTGATTGAGGCCAACCAGGACTAATTTGTAAATTATTTATAAGACTGACTTTCCAACATTAAATCTTTTACTGTAAAGATGCCCTCCCAGTCACCATCTGTGTTATTACTAATTAATTTACCAGTTCGTTTCTTTCATCTGCTAAGAGAGTGTTTCTGTCTTCCAGCTTCCTTATTACAGCATTCAGTTCAGCGATTTTTAACTGAAATCTCCGCACGTCTCGCTCATCCAAATGCTGCTCCTTTAAGTCAAAACCATAAATATATAAAATTACGTTTCAAAAATATTTTATTAGCCATAATTTGGCAGCATGGTTTAGCAATTAGATTGTGTAAATTTAAAACAGACTCATGGTCAATGTCTGAAAAATTTACTTTCATTAACTGAAACTATCATTCTGTGGAATTGCTACATAGAATCATACACAATATATTACATTAAAAGTGTCTACTTGTGCAATGCATGTAAATGTTTAACAGTTAAAAAAAAGGCAGCTAGCAAAATAATTTTTCATGTATTACTAGTTGCTATTCACCAGGTTTCTTACTATCAGCTATAACAAGTTCAGAGCATATGACAGATTAAAATCACATGGCTTGGTTTTTGAGAAGTATTACCTATTTGCCATAGTTTGAAATAATTAGTAAAGTTACAAAATTAATAGCTAAGAAAATAATGGGATTCTCAGCTGAAGCTCACAATGTAAACTCTAAAAGTTCTATATCCAAATACTTTATCATCATTTGTGAAATTCAAGAGGTCCAAGTTGTTTCTAAATCATCACTGAAACAGCACAGTGCACTGCAGGGTCATTTACCATTAATTGCTCCTTCTAGTATTCTAAAAGTAACCACAAAACCAATGTGAACACACATGCAGCAATTACCCTGGGTTGAACTTCTGAAGAAAACACAATTTTCTTACCAGGCTTCCCATCAGTTCGGTGATATCCCCCACTCCGGCAGGCAGCTCCCTCTTAGGACTACTGTGGTATCGTTCTGCTTCCTTCACTTGGACAAGCTGTTCATCCAAAGCTTCTTTCTGAAGGAGCAGTTTCTGAGTATGGCCTGCCTGGACACCAATATCTTTCTCCAAAGCCAGAATCACTCTGTCTTTGCCTTTTATTTCATCCATCTGGAAAGAAATGAAAGAAGGAAGTTTTGTAACATCTTCCCGTGTTCACTGCATGCATACCAACAAACTTGCAAAAAGAACATTCTGTTTCTCTCAGAATAAAAAGAAAATGTATCTCCTCTGAATGCTTTTCCCCTCCCCTTATAAATGTTTCAGCCTTTACTTGATCATGAGTTTGCACGGTACAGTCACAGCTGAAGAGACAAACAAAAACAAATGCAAACATACACTGAAACGTAATTCATAGCCACTGGAATCAGCCACTTCATATAAGGACACACACGTCTATAAGCAGAAGAAAAATCTCACTTCACTGTTTCAGAGATGAAACAGGGCTGGTACAAGGTAAGACAAACACACCCTTTAAAACTTACCTAGGTTTTGTTTTAAAGCTCGAGCCATACACATTTGTCCCTTCATGACTCCCTCTTTATTAGTGAAAATCACATGTGGTGAATCTCTTCACAGGCATTTAATAATTAGTAGCATATATAGAGACACACTTTTATATACAGGCACACACTTTTAAACTTAAAGCCTTAAGCATACCTATGTATTTTATGTGCCTTTGTTATAAGATTCAAGTGAGAACTAGTCTGTGCATAGAAGGAAAAAAGCAAGTGCACATAGCATTAGAATAAAGGGTAGGAATAAATAGTTCTTAAAGACCCTCTATGGTTACTGAACTGTGTTGTTCATACACCACCATACCAAATAAAGCATACTGGTAGCAGTGATCTATTGCAGCTCTCATAGGATTTGTCCCTCTCAGCATCAGTGTTAAATTCACTTTGGTACTATTCCAAATGCTAGAGGAAGTGATAATCTGCAGCAGTTACTATAGAAACAGATTTCTTAACAAGAATGTTAACTATTAACAAGATATTTATTGGAACTCTGCTGTATCTTCTTCAGTCTACTAGTGTATTTCCTTGGGCAACATAAACCCATTATATTATAACCTTATATGAAGAAAAAAAAAATCATGAACTTGTTAAATCAAATATTTGTTGTTAGAGTCCTACATCCACAGAAGTCCTTTATGTCAAGGTACACAAAAAACCCCACCAAAACACATTAGAAGTAACTTATAGTTAAGTCTGAGTGATGTACAAGATTAACACAATCAGATTACATGATCAGACATAATTTGTTTCTCCAGGATTCTTGCCTTACTCCTTTCACAGTCTACAAAGCACATGAAATTAGTTGGTGGACAGACCCTGAGTGGTAGGAGATGGCCTGGCTGAATCAAGCCAAGTCATTATCCATATAAAATACAAAAAGGTCAGATATAAAGTGAATAAACAGGTCTAGACTAAATTTAAGTTCCAAATGGAACTGATGAAGATTGGTTCTGATGGAGCTTTCTTTTCCAATTTGGGAAGGTTGCTGGGAATCAGTTCCTTATCCAGTATAATACTTAATTCAGATTTGTGAGACTTTCAAGTATGCCAAAAAGGACTTGCAGGAAAAGAATGCAGTTTTTATTAATGGAAGAATTTGCAACTTCCATTGCAAAGTCCATTCCAGGGACTGTGCAGTGAACAGCAATGGCAAAAATTAAGCAGCTGCCTCATTTACTGAATGCTATCTGTCATGCACACTGATCTATCAGAGACCCTTCGGGAGGAAAAAATGTCATGTAACTAAATACTACGGACAGTTTCACTTTCAATTACACAGGTGTTCACACTGAACATTTATGTTATTGAGATAGGAATTTGTCCATGCAAGGCATACATTTAACAAGGAAGAACCAAAGTTACATAGGCAGCCTTGATTTTAGTTACCCAATTAGCAGCCCATTTTATAGTATCCATATTCTCACAACATAAATGGCAAATGGAATGACATAGCTTTTAAGCTGGAAGGAAAAAAGAAAGCAACAATCTCAGTTCAGACTGCTATTTGCTGAACTGCACAGAACAGATCGTTTGAAACAGATGTGGCCAGTGAAATCACGCCCATCACAGCCTTCACCCTTCACATACTTCCACAGATCAAAGTACGCAAGCTCACACACATTAAAAAGCAATTCTATGAAAGACTGTGGCTTTGGAGTGGGGGTCAGCGAAAGGCACGAATGAAGGCAGAATTCCCCTCTGATCTTCCTGCTAGTGTTTTTTTCTAACATAAAATCTACAATCTACACATGGTGAAACTTTGGGAAAAAACAAATATCCTGTATTTCAGTCAAACAAAATAAAAAATCTAGACACTGAAATTAAAGTTAACAACATAATAGCAATGACTGCGCATATGTTTTCATTTGGGGCTTACATTTAAAGTTACAGGTAGGCACCAGAAAATCTCTGACTCATGTAAACATATGTCCGTGCACACACACACACAAAAATACACAGCGTTGCAATAGTGCTTATTTTTTTGTAAGCACAAGCTAGCAGAAAGAAGAATTTCTAAGCAACTGACTTTTTACATAGTCATAAATGTGAATAGAACTGCAGCAGTAACACCTCTGCCTTCTGATTCAGAAGTCTGGGGCACAATGCGATTATCCTTTACTCAAGGAGACAGTTACACCTTTGATTTCTCCAATGTAACTGCAGCAACCCAGCCAAAGTCTCAATTTTCTTAATTTACCCCAATGCCTGACCCAAAGATTTAACATCTTTCTTTAGACTTGCACTCTATAGAGCAAACTTACTCATCTTCGTTATCTGCTTTCTTAACAGAGAGTACAAATTACCCTAGAGAGAGAAAAAAAGAGGAAGAGAAATATTTTACAGGGATGCAACATCCCTGAGTTCCACATGAGAGCAATGACAGGTCAAGGGTCAGGCAGGCAAAGAAAAAGGAGAGATATTGTTTAGGTTTAAACTGAGCATAATCTGACAAGAGAAGATAGGTCAAGCACTCCCAAAAGACTTTAGCTTAGCCTAGTTTTATATTTTTTAATAGTTGTAAAAGCTCAAAGTCTCCATGTCACTGCATCACTGGAGAACTACTCTGTCCTCGAATTCTTGCCACATTCAGTTACATAAAGAAAAGAAAGTTGGCAGCATAAAGGAAAACATCTTTGTGCAATTAGACCATGTATTAAGGTCTTTATTTTAGTGGGGAGAGGAGTATCTTCCATTAGGTAAATGAAAATCAAAATGGATTAATCTGGGTTCCCTGCTGCTTGATTTTTTTTGTTGTTGTTGTAGAAACAACACAGCCATAGCCAAGACTGTCTAGAAATCCACGTGGTCTACAAGAGAAGGAATCTTTTTTATTAGACCAAGTGACAGAGTTGGAAAGCAAGCTTTCAGGTGCACACGTGCTTCAGCAGTTAAGAAGCTCTATGCTTCAAAGCTTCTCAGTTTTTCCATCTATATAAGTTTGATTTTCCCACAAATTTTTGGTCACTTTCCTCCTCTGATATGTGTATATATGTACATACTCAAACACATGCATGTACAGATCTATATACACATGCACATTTTCAGATATCTTCCAATTATCATTTATGAAAACTGTGGACAAGCTGAACATCATTGGATTTTATGATATTAACTAAAATAATTAGTGGTCCCCTCATGATCTCTCAGGTTTAAATGTTTAACCCTGTATTCTATATGACTACAGTATTCCTTCACCAAATAGCATCCAGAATTTGTTACTTCCCCATGCAGAGCATTTCTTTCTTTCTCATGCTTTTTAATGTCTGTTTTACATTACTACTGAGCCATCCCCAAACTATTTATCACTTACATAGATAAAGAAGTTATCTTCAATTCTGTTCTCTGCCAGGTGCAACTTGATTACATCTAAAGACTCTTTTTGCCTACCAGGTCTAAAATCCATATACACAGAATTTTACCTAAGTTCGTATGTCATGCCATAGTCATTGTCACATTCTCTTTTGACTTTAAATGCAGTCCTGCCTGCTCACCATCCAATATGAATGCTTCTGTTAATGATGCTCTTTCCACAAAACCCTCATCTCTGGATTCTCTAGGCTGTTTCTCTTTTTAATACATCAACAACAAAAATTACTCTCTCTGTCAAAGCTGTTCACAGCCTGACTGGGGTCCATTCATCCCTTATCTAATATTAAGGAGCTATGTCTCCTCCCCAGTACCCATTTGTCATATATGCAGTCATGCATTTTCATGTTTTCTCCCATGCTACTGTTTCTACTTGAAGGGACACTCCAAAAATATCCATTTAATTACTGACTGACCTTCCTTAAATTCTTCCTATATCTCACATTTTCCATGACACGTTTAAAGCACAAAGGAAACTATGATGAAACTAAATACTGTTTTTGTGTATTCCTCCCTGTACTACTATTTATTTGAGACATCTCACTAAGGTACAAAGGGTAGAGATCATCTTTTCTTCCTACATGCTCAGCACAATGAGATCCCAACCCATGCACTGGGCTATTGATGTTATGTTATATCAAATAATAGGTATTATGTTAAATCAAATATATTATCCCAGAAAGTCTTTCTGCCTAGCTGCTTTGGTTTAAAATTGTTCTAAGTTTAAAACAAATTTGCCCACTTTTTACAGCTACACAACAGGTTCACATGAAATCTTTTACATTCTGTTTTGCATGGATTTAAAAGCATTTATAATAGCCACACTTTTTATGCATAGTACAATTCAGAACAAAATGTCTGTGATAGGAAGGTAGTGGAGCAACATGAGGTTAGAACATGTTCAATTACATGCTTTGACAAGAAAAGTAGCAGATATACCCTCTGAAAGAGGATTTTAAAGAAAGGAAGATCATCCACAAGCAGCTGTGGGGCAAAATTACTGAGAAATCATCTTGGATGGCATAAATAACTTTGAAGCTCTTGGTTAAAATCACAGCTTTCTAAAGTATTGTTTCATAATTAATGGGGTTTGTGTTGCCCAAATGTCAGGTGCTGAACACAGCAATTGCCTGCATTATATCAATGAAGAGCTAGCACTTATAGCCTGTGTCAAAATTACAGTGTTTCCCAAGAACAAGTATCTAAACGCCTCCTAACAGCTAAGAGAAATGAGCAGAAATGTTTTAACAATATTTATCAAACATGAAATAGAACCAAGCCAGCCACTGGAAAAAAGTATCCCCTGCCAATTATCCCACACTTCAATAGCTACAGTGAAAGAAAGTCAGAGACCTTTGGGGAACTTTAGTCTCTCACAAAAAGTTGAAAGAGAAATTCCCAGGGAATTAAAAGCTAGATCTATCAAGGCAGTCTCATACTCAGTTTTCAAAATGGAAAAAGCCAGCTGCTGCACGGCCAAGTGTCAGACCTTCCTCTTTACTCATCCTTATCAAAGTGATCTCCCAGCCAACTGCAGAAGAAAATCCTACAGTGCTCTTCTCCAGAAGAAATGTGATTAATCTTTATACTAAATGCTTTACACCGACAATAGGAATACCTTGACAGGAGGATTGTTAGTTAGTAGGAAAAGAAAAGCCAACACAAAAAAAAACAAAAGAAAAAAATCAATTACAGATAGAACTAAATGGAATTACACCTTTTACGTTTATAAAGGGACACTAAGACCTAACAACGCTATCCCAAGCTGAAAGCCCACCTGGAGGGAGGAATTAAAGCATTCCTGTATTGTGCATAGCATTATGTGCACCAGACATGGCCACCTATTTAAGTAAATGCTTGCTGTTTATTTAAGAACCTTAGGGTAAGATGGAGAAAATATGCCAGCCACCCAGTGTAGAAGTAAGAGTCTAGACACAGGTAGTTGGGACTTACTCTTAACCTCATACATAATTTTCCTAAACCAACCATCAATATTTTATTCCAATAGCTTTTTCCATATATTTAAGTATATAAATCTCATAAGTAAGGCATATTTTAAAAGTTTTGATAAATTATATAAGAAACACAATAGGGGCAGAGAATTCCAGAACTTACTGATAGGAGGTTTCTCACACCTTTCTCAAAAGCTGTAGCTGACTGCAGTCCCGACTACTGGATCTCTCCTGTTACCTATTACAAGTGTTCATTGACAGAGTTATAATGAGCAAGTAGTCAAAAAGACGGAAAATGTAAAAGGAGTAAATAATACAAACTTAAGGAAATTTTTGCCCAGGTGCCATACCCTTCTGTGGCATTTGATACTGTCCCATATTTTGTAAAGAGATATGAAAGTCAGATTTGGGACCTACCATAGCAGAGTCCTTGGAAAATATTAAGAATAAACACAAAATGCTGAGCCTGCACTGTAAGAAAATTTCATTAGAACTGCCTGATTTAGGAAAAAATAAGGCCTGGGTGGAATGCTGCCCTGTTAGCTCCCGAGAGGACAAGCATAAATCTTCAGAGGATGGAAAGTAAAGTATTATTTGCAGTCCTAAAATGCTGGAGGTGGTGGACAGATCTTTGCAGATCAGCTGGGCCTTGGAATGCAGCTGAAACACGTGTCTCAGACAGATGGTAAAATCCAGGGAAGCAGCCTACAATTTGATATCAGCAGCTGCGTGTGAAATACACGCTGGTTTAAGTGGCTGATAAGAAGCATGGTACAGCAGGCTCCACGCAACCATGCATGACCGCACGCACTTGGATGATTCAAAATTCAGCTTTCCAGTGTCAAAATTGAAGATTTCGGTTAGGAATCAAAACTCATAAGTGCCACCGCAGAAGTGAATTGAGAAAAGCCAGGCTCTGTACTTCTTAGGGCAGCAGAGGATCACAGAGTACCCCAACTGTCCCCCTGCAGCAGAATTTTCAGAGAAACAAAAGGTGTCTGCATTACCCCAACTGCTGAATGAAACCTAAAGATATGAATTTCACTGCCTTAAAATGGCAAAATCTTAGTATGAATATGCAGGAGAAAATAATTGCCACCACTGCAAAGGACGTAATTTGGGGTTTTCTTTAGCTCCTATTATTATTCATGTTTTACTGAAAAATAATCACTGAATCTCTTGGAGGGTAAAAGTATCTTATTTGATCATCTAAATCTTATCCTTTACAAACTGAAGTGAATAATACATTTTAACAACTTCATCAACTGGCCAGGAGAAGAAATGGAATGCACCATCTCCAAATGTGTGGATGATACAAAATCTGGGGGAGCTATTACTACTCTAGAGGACAGGAACACCATTCAGAAGGACTTTGATGTGCTGGAGAAATGAGCCAAAATTCCTTATGAAGTTTGCCTAAGACAGATACAACATCCTGCCCCTGGGATGATTTGCATTCCTGCAGCAGAAAAAGTAGCAGAAAAGGACACCAATTGAAGCTGGCAGTTCTTCAAGGGGCAGAATGAAAACAGAAAAGAAAGAAGAAAGGAAAGACATTGGTGTCCTGGATGACAAGATGGATATGGGTCAGTGGTGAGAGCTTGCAATGACTGAAGTTAACCTGATACGGAGCCAAATCATGAAGACAGTAGCCAGAAGACAAAGTGATTTAGCCTGTCATTAAGCACTTGTGAAGCCACACCAGGAACAGCACAGCCACTTTGTGGCTCCCCGGCACAAAAAAAAGGTATTGACAAACTGGCACAAGTGCCATAAAACTGGAGGAAGGCCAGTAAGACCGCTATGGGTCTGTCGCATAGGGCATTCAAGGAATAGGTGAGGGAGTCAGGCTTGCTCAGTTAGTGAAAGACTGCAGGATGCATTTCAATTGCAGATATCATTTCAACTATCTAAATATGAGGATGAATAAGGTAGATGCTTCTCATAGAGATGCGTAGAAAAAGGACAGGGGTAGCAAACAAAGGAAAGAGGAAGAAAAAGTCTACAGTGCCTGGGCACTGGGACAGATTGTCCCAGAGACTGTGGATCTCTGTCTTTGGAGTTTTACAAATTGCAATGGAGAAGGCCCAGAACAACCTGATCCAACTTTCAGTGCAACCCTTTGACCAGATGACCTCAAGAGGACTCTGCAGTTCACAAAAGGAATGCCCCTGCTAAGCAATATACTAAGGACTTATGAGAAGGCAAACACATTTAAGAGCTGTGCAAGGTTAAAAAATACTGAATTGTGAAGGACTGGAGTGGAAATTTAGATTTGTCCTGAACTGCAACAACCTAATTTTTAATTCTGAAAATGTGTTATCCTCAGTCTTTAAGAACCTTTCACTTTAGCCATGCGATACAGTTACACACAGATACAGAACTGAAGTCATATCTTTAAAGAATCACTATATAAATCTGTACATAAACATATTCCGTAAGAGGATTTTTCCCAGTGAAACTGCCTTGATATTTACCTGTAAACAGTGCTTAATCTATTAGCTTGAATTGCAGTCATCTCAGTACTGCATTATATTTATTTGGCAAACACTAAACAGAAGAAAGGGCCACACTGAAAGGAGTCTTTAAATTATGAAACTAGACAGTTTGGACTAAGGAGACTGAGGACAGTTCAATAGTGCATCTACCTTCATTCTTGATCGTTGCTGATCAGGAACTTCTGAAAATCACTCCTAAACCCAGTTTCTTTTACTTTGATTCTATTGACAGCAAAAGGAATTTTGTCCAGTAATATCTCATTACTCTTCAGACATTTTTTATGAGGTTATTTGAGAATACAATTGAAATAAGCAAATTTAATTCATCTGATATACCATGTGCTTCTTAAACATGGATCTTATTGTGTACCTTGTAAGATCAGTGGAATTTTTTACACTGATTTTGTTTTTCAGAAAAGTGGGACTATTTTACATTAAAGTGAAATGTTTCTCAGTTAAATTCAATCCATGCTATTTAGGACTATTCAAACATTATTTTTCTAATAACAGTTTCTGACCAAACACTCAGTTCCCTTATTAAAAAAACACTATAAGTGAATAAATCAATGATAACATAATTCAATATACTTTCAGTGATTGCTTTTTTGCATATATCTTCCAAGACAAGCTCTGGGAAGTGTTCATTGTTCTTATCTCTGCAAAAAACAGTATCTAGAGAAACGTGTCTTGCAAAATAAAGACCTTCTTAAAACCAGCATGCAGGTAGTCTCAGAATGAATGTGACCTCTAACTAATACGATACACTTAATATTCATACCTTCCTTCACAGCTGTGCTGATAACAGAATAAGGTTGATCTGTTCCTAAAATTCACAGCCAATTTGAACATGCTATGTCAGCAGTTTCAGGCAAAAGAGAGAAACTTTACTTACCCCGGTAGCTAACTTTAAACATGGTTTTAAAAACAAATGGCATCAAATGGCAAGCTTGAAGCCCGAGGAAAAAAATGACTGAAACAAGCTGGTTTTTTGTAGACATTTTTATATTTAGATTAAACATTAAATGCCCTCTACTACAAGTAGAGTTCTGCTCTTCAAGCTACTTTAGAAACACAACCTAATAAATTCAACTTCTTCATCATTAATCAGGTCTGTATTAAATGTATTTTGTACCAGCCTAGACCTCAGAATGAAACCAGACACACTGCTTACATGGATGCCTTTAGAATAGAAGCATGTTGATGCAGTTATTTAAGTGTATACATGCTTGTCTATGTAGCCCTCAGCTGAATGTGTGCTTTGGGGATCTTTATACTGAAGTTCTCATAATGAAAAAAGAAAAAAAAAAAAAAAAAAAAAAAGAAGCAATTAGGACC